>JAKTYL010000224.1:0-17381 GCA_030578715.1 Magnusiomyces tetraspermus
TTTCTTTCCTTCATTCATTCATTCTGTCGTTATCTTTTAATTGTATACCCAGGCTGTAATATATTGGAATCATGAATCCTTTACATCGTCTCGCCGTCTTAGTAGTAGCTGTTTTTGCTACTCTCTGGCTCGTTCATATGATCACTACCCAGAGATCTGGCTTCACGCCATACGCACTGACTAGTCAAAATAAGGCTCAAACTCCTGATTCTCTCCAAGGATCCAACTCTTTACTTCAGTCACCACAAAATGCTAGTCTTGGATTCTCAAAGATCTTTTTCGTTGGTCCCAAGACCCGTTTCGATTTCGACGATGCCATCTGGCTCCAAAGTTCAAGTTCCCAAATCACTATGGAAAAGTACAACTCCATTACTACCAAGGATTTGGAAAAGTCCACCAAGGGTCTTCCCCCATCTTCTTCCAAGTTTGACAGCCTGGCCAACGCCGCGCACTACCGTTCCCATGCCAATGTGTGGCAGCAAATGATCGTGAACAAGTGGGAAACTGTTTTGATTTTGGAATCAGACGCTCTTTGGGACGTCAACGTTCGTCAAATCATGGGCTACTTCTCCAACGGTCTTGAAAAGATTATCAACAGACAAAAGGAAAGGTCTGATCTTGAAAATGCAGCCAAACCGGATTTCCTTGCCCGCAAGGGCCCTTTGAAGGCTACCGAAAATGATCCATACTTGCACAAGGCCTGGGATATCATCCAGTTTGGTGGATGTCACGAAAATACCAACAACATGGGTGAAAACATCCACTACCTCGATCCCCATGCTCCTTCTGGCGCAAAGTACGTTGATGGCACTGATATTCAAGAAAACACCCGTGTTATTCGTTGGGGTAACGAACTCAAGTGCAGTGCCGGCTACGCCCTCAGCCGCTCTGGTGCCATGAAGCTCCTCTTGAGAGGTGCCTTGGACTTGAACTTGAGCTTGGAAAACCTCATTGCTGAGCAAGTCCAAAAGCAGGCCCTTGAGGCCTACTCCGTTTTCCCCGTCGTCTTTTCCCAGTGGAAGTTCCGTGACAACCTTGGAGTCAACTACAAGAACGTGCCAATTCCAGAACAGCCCGACATTGAAAAGCAAGACGCCGAGTCTGACAAGGCTGCTTGGAAGCAGGCTCGTTTGGACATGTCTGTTTGGGAAGTCAAGAAGGAATTTGAAATGTCCAAGCCCAAGAATGGTGCTTTGACTGGAATCAAAACCCACCTTTACGCTGACACCCTTGACAAAGAAAACAATTCATGATTGAAAAAGGACTACTAGAGAATAATTTTTTCAGGCTGGGTAGGGAAAGGTTCTTTGTTTGTTTTTTTCGTCTTTTGGTAATAGTATGAAAGTGTTGGATTATTATGAATTAATAAAAATAACAAAAACGCAATGTCTAGAAACAGGAGGTATCATGAATAGATATCATTAATAATTTTCAATAATATATATAATATATTAAAGTATGCATTCTGTGTGTAAAGCCAAATAAGGAAAAATAAACTATACTGTATTGAGTTTGGATTTAAAATTTTAAAAAAAGTTAAAAGTCACGTTTTATAACAAGTTGGTAATGGTATTTTTTGTATGTCTTAAAGTTTGTTTCGTAAAACTGTTTGGCCATCGTGTAACTCGGAATAAGGAAAAAATGGAACAAGTATGGTCCCACAAAACCTCCTTAAAGCATTAACCTATCATACACAGACACCAAGGAGTTTTAATTTTTGTTCTTGTTCTTGTTACTTTGTTAATTCTTAATTTTAGTTAAGGCAGATGAACTTTTTCTCTCTCACGTACATACTTATCATACCCAAACCTTTAAGCCTAGACCTGGTGTGCAATTATACGTTTCTTAATTTATGTATTGATTTAGTTTTTTTTTTTTTTTCTTGTAACGTTTTTGTTTTTGTTGTTGTCGAAAACTAAACTAGTTAATACTGGGTTGTAACCGTGCTACCAGTAATGAAGATACATGTCAGAGTTAACTCTCACTATTTAAGAAATGTTTTACATTTACTTTTCTGGCTCGCTAGAAAAACAGCTCAATTATCTCTATTCGTGTGATTTCATATACATTGTTATCATTAAAGTACATTTATTTCATATCTATCGCAATTCATTAAAAAAACATTACAAAAACTGTTAAAAACCATTATCAAAAAAAAAAAAAAAAAAAAAGCTCCTACCAAAATTCATAATTTGTTTAGCACCAGAACGAATAAGCACGGTACCACCAGCCCTTAGACTGAATGCGCATTCTTTCTTCTTCCAGCTCTTGCTGAAGAAGATCCAAGTCAACCTCGCGCACACCGCTGATGAGGTCCATGGTCGAGTTACGCACGACTTTTGTCTTGTAGTACAGCTTGTATCCAACGTAGAAAACAATCATGACTGGCAAAGAAAGCCAGACTTCAAAAAAGGATACCACAGAAGGCTTGCCGTTGGGGAAAAGAGCGGCCCAGAACTGGGCAGTAAGAATTAAAAGAGTCAGCAAGATGCCGTAGCAAGAGCCCCACACGCCCAGTGCCGCCTTGAAAGGAAGCTCGTCAAGCGAGCGGCCTTGCGAGCTCATGCCTTGACGGAAACGGATATGGCACACCATGATGGAACCCCAGCTGACTAGCGCAGAGATACCCGAAATGGAAAGCAGCCACTCAAAAGCAACACTTCTTTGGGAGGAGCCGGCCAGGAAGCAGAGAAGGCCGACCGCAGAAGAGAGCAAAATGCCGAAAATGGGACGGCCTTTTCTGTCAACGTACATAAAGATCTTGGGGGCCTGGTTTTGGGCAGCCAAACCGCAGAACGTGCGGGATGCCGCGTATACGGAGGAGTTGCCCACAGACAAAACAGAAATCAGAATGACGACGTTCATGACGGAAGGCAAGCCTTTGATGCCGGCATTCTTGATGGCAATGACGAAAGGAGACGCAGAAATGTCTACAGAAGAGTTTTTGTGCAAAAGATGAGGGTTGTTGTAAGGAACCAAGAGACCGACCAACAGTAAAGAAACAATGTAGAAAAGGGTGATTCTCCAAAAGACCTGTTTGGTGGCTTTGGGCAAATGCTTTCTAGGGTTTTCAGCCTCAGCTGCAGCCAAACCGACCAACTCAGTTCCAGAAAACGCAAAAGCAGCGTTGACAAACACTTTACACAGGCCTTTAAGGCCGTTGTGGAAGGCGCCAGGGTTGTGCCAGTACTTGCCTCCAATGTATCCGCCAACAGGACCTCCGCCGCAAACCAAAACGATGCCCAGAATGATGAATCCGCACACAGCAAGCACTTTGCAAATGGCAAACGCAAACTCTGCTTCTCCGTAGCCACGGGCTCCAAACAAGTTAATAAGAACAATCACAAACCAGAAAAGTGCGACCCAAGCATCAGGATTAACTTTTGCCGCTGGGTTATCGTCAGTGCTCCAGTACGAAATCGTTAACGAAGCTGCAACTAGCTCAAGAGGTAGAGTGATTAACCAACCAAGCGCATAGTTCCACCCCATGGAAAACCCCCACGCCGGATCAACAAAACGCGAATTGTAAGTTGTGAAAGAACCAGAAATTGGAAAACGGACAGCCAGCTCGCCAAGAGCCTGCACAGTCATGTACATCATGGATCCGATCAAAGCGTATGAAATCAAAACAGAGGCCGGGCCACCAGTGCCTAGCGATTTGCCGGAACCCACAAACAAGCCGGTGCCAATAGACCCGCCAATGGCAATCATTTGTAAGTGTCTGTTTTTGAGCGACCTGCTCAGCGGAGATTTGGCAGTAGCAATTGCTGCCTTTTCAAGGTCGGTGAGGTTTGGGTCATCGAGTTCGGGGATGTCAGCGGCCTTGAAAGAGTTTTTGAACCCTTGCCATCTGCCTTCTTTGTACTCCTCGACCTTGCCGATATCGGAAGGAATGGAGTCTACACGTTTGACGACTCCGTCTTTTTCCATTGTGTATGATACAAACGTTGGTGACAAGTTATAGGGTCTGTTATTAGTCTAAATGGAGGATAAAAAAAAACAAGAATTAGTTTGAAAAATAATGATTAATTAGTGTGTAAATGAGAAATGAGAATCGTAATATAAATAATAAAAAAAAGAAATGGAATACAAGGCGTGAGAACGGTTTGTATTTAAATTATTCAGAAACAGCTAGGATCGGTTTCAATTAGAGAATATCTGGGATTTCTTGTTGTTGTTTTTTGTTATCTAGCAAGATAAACTCAGTTATCATTTGCTTTAACTCCATTGAGAGAGATACCGGTTGCATGAAGATTGATCATTTTCGTTTTTTGTTTTTTTTTTTTTTAGTTTTTACATTTCGCTTTGTTGAGATAAAACAAGCTCATTTGTATATTTGCTTCTTTTCAAATACATTGAAAGAAAGAACGAAATATTGCGCGATAGTGTGCTAGACTTGAAGAGGAGTGTCTAAAATTGAGAATAGAATTAGCATTAAGCATTTGAGATTGCGAAATCCAAAAAACAAAAATAATAAGCAATAGCAATAATAAAATACAAGGCTTGAGACTTTCACTTTGGCTTTGGGCGTATGAAAGCCACATTTACTATTACTTTTTTTTCTCTAACGCAGCAGGTGTTTCTTCTTTCGTTTCTTGTTTTCTCTCTTTTGGTCCTGAACTTTGATAAGAACCAATGTAGACGTAATTCTCCAAAAAAAAAAAAAAAAAAAAGTACGAGCTCTTACATAGTATACAGGCTCAAAGTACTCAAGCTGTTATTGTTTCTTCTCCTGTTTTTACTCTTTTGTTTGCCGTTGTAGCACTTTTATTACAATTGGCTATGTCGCCTGTAAAAACAAGTTTACTAACAATTAATAAAGATTCCTGTTTGTTTTTTTAAAAATCAACATGATTCAGTTTTACATTTTTAATACACTAAATTCAAATTCAAGTATAATCGACAGTTGTTCATGAGCCATAATTATTATTATAACTAGTTAAACTATTCCTGGTCAATTCAAAAAAAACCAAGATTTTCAACTCTTTTTTTTTTCTGTCATCTCGGTTTTTTTTTTTTTGGTTAATGTTTGGTAAACCATTTGAATCAGCAATCATCCATTGAAGTACCTGTCTTGATTATGACTATGACTACGACTACGGCTTTAACAAAACACATGGTTATTTATACATTCTTCTTGTTTTTAATCTAGCCGTGTTTCAGTAAATTACAAGCATAACATATATTGAAATGTTGTTTAACTATTAGCTATTTTATTTATCTTTCATAACGATGATTCGAAAAATTGTAACATGATTCAGCTGTTTCTTTTCTGCTTTTTTCATTCCTTTTCTTTTTTTATGTGATTGGGCAGCTTAATCAATCTTGGCATGCAATACTTGAGCAGAAACACCGAAAAAATAATAATAAAATTAGAAAAAAAAAAAAACAAGAAAAGAGCCAAAGAAACATAGGAAATTAAAGGTTTAAATCACATCCTATTGCGCAATTCCGATGATGAACTAGCTTTGGATTGCAAGATTTTTCCGATATATATACATTTAAATATATTTAAAACGAAATGGGAAAAGGGATATGGAAAGAGAAATAGAAATACGTATTTCTAACAGTCAAGCCAGGTTATAATTTGAAAGAAAACAAAGGAAACAATCTAGTGTTGGAAGAATTGAGAAAAAATAATGATGTCATAACGAAATCATAGACATCTTCATATATTTATACATATTTACCTGTTCAAATCTGTGCAATTTTGTCTAGACGAACCCGGATAAATATTTGTGTGTGTGTGGTACCCCCAAAAAGATTTTCCGGAAGCCAAGAACAGAGCTTAAATTTGTTGAGTCTTGCGACTCCTGGGCACCTACATACATTTTGGCATTACATCGTTTGTATTCTTTTTTTTTTTTTTTTTGTTCTACCAACTCTTGCCTGTAATTTTGGAAGGGAAAAATGTAACAAAAATGAGTCCTTCTAAAATGTAAATATGAGCTTGCTTTGAGTTGATATTGTCTGGCTGCGCTGATATTGACAAATAAAAGCCTTTCAAGCTTAGATTATAAATGTTCTCTGGTGATTATTTTTGGTCATTTTTTCATTGTGGCTCTTGAATGTTGCTTCACAAAATCAAAAAATTACTGAAACTAGAATTTGACAGTTTTGTAGCTTTAAAAGGATAGGCACAACAAAAAAAATCTATGGAATGAATGACAAATATAAAGTAAATTGCTTTTATCGATTTTCTTTGACTGATTTCAGTATCTCCAAGTGTTGAAATGAAAATACAGATTGAAAAAACAAATAGGAGTATTAGTTTGCCTGGTGTCCTCAGAATCAAAGGCAGCAAGATAAACTCTGGTAGTGGTTAGATTCAACCTTGCTAGATCTTGATTGTTGAATGATCCATGAAACATTGTTTTTTTTTTTTTCAGATGCAATAGCCGATGAGATAACGGCTAATCAAGATGTATTCTACAAATCGAGATAAAAGAAGCAAGCGATTAACGGAAGACCAAAAGCTGTATCAGAGCAGCTTTATATGATTTCACAGATCTCTTAAATCGTTCGAGCCTTTCTACAGCAACACACGAAAATCGCAAATGCTGCCTACGTATTGAGTGCTCAAGATACTCTTCATTGTGTATATATGTTTTTTCCCACATAGCCGCGTGAAGTCCTTATCGATAAGGCTATCAAAAAATTAGATAGTGCCTTTGATAAGTTGATTGTCAAGAAACTGAAAGTATATTTTCAAAAGAAAGATAAATCCATGCTGAAATTTTGTAATAGTGAATATAATAAAAATAAAAGGGTTTGACGACGAAGGAAATTACTGGCTAAAGCAGGCAATCATGATTCAACAAAGCAAAACTATTGAAACAGCAGCAACTTTAGAACGTTTCACAGTCCTGATTAGCCACTGTTATGATTTGTGTGCAAAAACCATTAGAAAGCTGCAAATAATTAATCAAAATGCAGGTATTTTTGAATGCTAACAGTATATACTTTAGGTTGATTTTCTTTTGTTAGGAATCGGAACTACACGATGTGGATTATTTTTACCCTATACTTATGGACTCGTTTGACTTTATTTATCATATATATATATATATATATATATATCTTACTATACTTCATTGAAAAGAAGATATCTACTAGTTCGTCAGACCCATACTTAATAATTGCCAGAAATCTCGATATACAAAGTTACCGTCGTTGACAGATGCAACATTTGCATCCTTATACAATGCTCCATTCCAGACCAGGCTAACTTGAAAATTCTTCAGAGAGAGGCACACACTACACTCGGGCGTAATCAAATACCTTCGCAAAAGGGTTGTGCATAGCAACATTATACTGAGCTACTTCTGCTTCTTTATCCGTCTCGCATGCCTTTTCAATATCAGGATGTTCAGTTTTGGCAAGAGTCAATATTTATTTTCCCATCATATGGTCACAATGTTTTGGCATACAGCTTTGCATAAAACAAAACAGGACGTAAATAGTCAAGGCAGCCAAGAAGATGACATTTATTTATTTGTTTATTTATTTAAATGAATGGCAGGGTATTATATTCAAGTATGGTATATTAACAAGTTTGGAGGTTGGAATTCAAGTTTGAAATCGTGTGATTTTAACTCCCCATTTGAAGCAGGTATGTACTTACAAAACGAAAATGGGCTGTAATATATATATATATATATATATATTGTTTTTCACACATAGATTCATACACCCGAGTTGTTGATATAAGATACTGTCTGGCGGATTTTGGCTAAAATCCCTGGAACCGTTTTCGTATCTGTATACAAATCAGTCTATTATTTTTCGTTTTTTTGTTTTTTCTGTACAAAACATTCCCCCAAAGTTTTCAACACCCGAATCAAGACTTTTCATTAGCTGTTTGCTATTTTAGCGCAGCCGTACAGTGACTAAATTGGTCAAGAACTGGAAAATAAAAAAATCTGATATAAACAACTTTTATCCACTTTTCTTCTTTCTACTATTTCCAGTTATTCCTCAACTTGCTTGAAAAAGAAAGAAAGATAGTTACAAAGAAGAAGAAAAATGCCCTCTAAAGAAGATTCTGTGATTGTTGTTGGTGCCGGTGTGATTGGTCTTTCGATCGCTTTGGCGTTGAAACAAAATGGCTATAAAGATGTCACGGTTGTTGCAGAGTATTTGCCCCATCCTGACGCTGGTGGCAACTCGCCATACTACACTTCTACAAAGGCTGGTGCTCATTTCCGTCCATTTCCTTCTAAATCAGAGTCTGATGTGAGGGAGTCTGAATACACTCGAGTGACTTATAAGTTTTTCAAGCAGCTCGCGGGCCACCACCCCGAATCGTCAATCAAGTTTGTGAGAGGTTATGACTGGATTGATGACCCGACTCCTGAATACAAGTCTCTCCAAGTTCACTATCGCAAGGAAATGCCAAACTTTGAAAAGCTTGATTCTTCTCAGCTCAGTGATATCCCTGCTGGCGTCTCTTTTGCATGCGGCTACGACACTTGGGTCTTGAACGCTCCTTTGTATGTTGCCTTTTTGTACCGCCGTTTAGCGTTCCACTATGGGGTAACATTTGTTCAGAAAAAACTCAAATCTTTGAGCCAGGTCCCTTCTCTGTTTCCTGGAAAGAAAATCGCTGCTGTTATAAATGCCACGGCGACTGGTCTGTTGTGGGATGGCTCACTCGACCCCAAATGCTTTCCCATTAGAGGCCAGACACTGTTGTTGAACGTACCCCCATCTTGCCAATACCTAAATAAGACAATCACACATCAAAACATTGCCAAAGAAGAATGGACTTTTGTGATTCCTAGACCGTTGGATGGTGGCTTGATTCTGGGCGGCACAAAGCAGGTAAACTCGACTGAGCCCCAGCCTATCAAAAAAGATGTCACTGACTTGCTGGACAGAGCTAGAAGAATTTTCCCAGACTTGTTTGTTGATGGAAAGGATCCAAAGATTGAAAAGATAAATGTTGGTTTTAGGCCTGCAAGAAAAACAGGATCAAGAGTGGAACTGGAAGAATTGGATCCCAGCAGTGGTGCTAAATACTTGGTTCATGCCTATGGCAATGGTGGTATGGGCTTTGAAGCGTCTTATGGTATGGCACTACATGCTTTGAAGTTATTGGAAAACAAAATGTTTATCAAATCGTCCTTATAAAAGTGTGCGTCAAGTGTTAATACCTAATTCCAGTTTTTGTTTTGTTCTGTTCTCTTTTTTTATTTTTATTTTTTTTTGAAAAGTTGTATTCTACTTTACATAAATAAATACACAAACTAAAATAAATTTTACATCAGTAATTAGATAGTATTACATTAAAAACACGTTCGTTTGTTTTTTGTTGATTCAATAACAACTTGGAAATTGAATGGCTGAGCATTGTGTACATGGTTTTTCGGCTAACAGTTTTTATTAGCTTACTCCAGACTTGTGGCTCAATGAGAAATTTATCTTCTCATGTCTTCCTCAAACTCACAATCACAACCGCAATCAGGATAGCATTCAGAATCAGAAATGCACTCGCAATCAGAATCACAATTACCATCACAACTACAATCAGAGTCAGAATCATGGTCGAGGCCAGAATCAGAACTTTGCTCAAAGTCAGAGTTACTGTATTCTCTGCAAAAGCTTTGTTCTTTGAATTGATAATTCAAAGTCAACCTGTCATCATTGACAGGGGTGCTCTCGCCTGAACGGCACTCCAAACCGTTTAAAGGAGCGCAATCCATAAACTGGTCAATAGGTTTGAATTGATCAATCACGTACTCTTTAGTGTACCCCATACTCTCAAGTCTGCTAAACAACCAGCGACCAGGAGTAACTTCAATAGCCCTCTCGATTTGGACAAGCGAGTTGCTAGTATGGTGCACCATATTCAAAACAATGTCTTCAGAAAGCTCAAGCGAGTCAGAAAACGAAAAATTCTCGTGCAACGTAGCATCAGAGTCATGCTCATCGTTGACAAATTCGTTTTCGTAAAATGTAAACATTTTAAGACAAGCGGCAGCTGAAGACAGTTATGATGGGTTTTTTTGTTTTATGAACTTTGCAAAAGTAATTTCAAAAAAAAAAAAAAAAAAAAAGGCACGCAAACAAAACAAAAGGTCAAAGTCAAAAGGTTTTTTCTTTTTGATTTCAGTTTTGTTTTGAAAAGGATTTCAAAAATATTGGCGAGGACTACAACTTATATAGGAATTGATTTTAAAGTTGAGATCTAGTACAAAATATATATTTTTTTCCTCGTTCAATTAGCTTAATGAATATTTGGCATTAACTAAAAGCATACGATACTCAAATCTTGTGAGCTTGAAGAGCTCCAAGCTTGAAAAAATATATTTTTTTCAGCTTTCAAGCTCTCTAAAGCTTTAACGAAAATCTCATGTTGGCTGTTGATTACAAGTTTGGTTAGTCATAAAGTGTGACGTTTTACTACATGTGTACCGACTCATATGAGTCGGCTCAGATATCTATGTGTTTTATCCCGGTTTGATTCTTTGTATTTATTGCAAGTTAATAGATGGTCTTGTTGTTTGCAAATTGTTTATTTGAAATTTACATATACGGGGGTAGTTGTTTTAACCTCAAGATACGATAATTTAAACATCCTGAATTTACAATTGTGTTGAAGAACGAGAGTCAAAACAAAAGACAAAAAATCACAGAAAAGCAATCTCAACGCTGGAAAATCTCAACATCACCTCAAAAACTAAAAAAGCTTTTTATTGGTTGTTGTTTTTTTACAACTGTTTTTGTGTTTAATAAGTTTGTCAGGTTAAACGATTTGTTTGTATTTTAACCAATACATACATCTTTGCAATAGTTGGAGTACCTAAAGTGACTTACAAAGTTGATGGTCTTTCATGAATATTCCAAAAAAAAACACAACCGTTTTTTTAATAAACAGATCTTTTAGAAAATGGTTCACAAAATGTTTAGGGAAGACTTAGTGTACATCATATTTATGTCTAACTAGGCTAGTTTGAACGCACACATCATGCCTAAGTTGGAAAGCATGATGATTCAACTCTTTGTTTTTTGGCCTCAACAAAATCATGTATAATGTAGTTGAATAGTTATTTCAAGCGAATTCAATGACTTAATTCAAGCATTATCGGTAAACCAGTAGCTAGGTCTGATAGGTAAAGTGTAGATACTTTTCGGGTTGATTGTGAGTATATCATCAAATGAGTACTTATTTTTCATCCAACAAAAACAAGTATCTGAACAAAACAACTAAGCAAGTTACAAAAGAAAGAATTCAAGCTTAATTAATATTAAATATGGCTTTGATATCTGATAGTTTTGAAGAAAAAAAACGAATTTTACAATTCCAAAAATAGTTTTTGAAACAAAAAAACAAACTCCCACTAAGGGGCTCGAACCCTTGACATTTCGATTTCACATAGAGACCTGTGAAAGCCGTACATAAAAGTCGAACGCTCTACCGACTGAGCTAAGCGGGATAACTTGCAACAAATAAAAGTGATTGAATATAAGAAGTATTTACTTTTGGTTTGGCTTTAGGGACTTTGATTTTTTTGGTTCTTTATTTTCAGAGGTAGCTTCATTGCTGAAATTTAAACTATTAAATGAGTGTAAAATTACTTTGAAGCTATCAACGTAAATTTTGAGGCAGTGAACCGTAATTAATGGGCCTATTTTTTTTATAAAAGTACTCAATTTAAAACATAGAATTGGCATTTTATTTACAAATAATAAAACCATGATTAGATTATAATTTTATTTATTATAGGCTTCTTTAAAATGGTTACCCAAAGCAAACAAATAAAACACCTCAAAAAAAAAGCTAATTTCATACTGTTTCGGCTCACCATTGAACAAGTTTTGTTTTTAAGTTTTTATGGCTTTTTTTTTGGCTTTCTGGTTTTCCAAAAATCGCTGGTGGTGATTTTTCCCATTGACCTGCGTTTTTTTGAGTGAGAAAATCTGTGTAAGTCCGAGTAATAGCTTCATATAGCTCAAAAAACACATACTACACGCTCAGAGTGGCATATATGTATATTACTGATAAATACAAAGGCTGGAGTGCTACGCTAAGGATGCGGGGATATTACAAATGATATGTCACCAAATATATGTTACGTAATTCTGTTTTTACAAAACTAGTAAACCCGTTATATTTCGAGCACTTAGAGCAAGTCTGACCGGGTTTCGCTACACTGAAAACTTTGAATTGCACAGTGTTCCAATTGCCTTTTTTTCAGTTAATAGAATTGATCGTCGTTTGGTTTATTACCAAAGTATTTATATCGTAATTAATCTTCCTTTTTTCTTCTTCTTCTTTCCTTTCTTTACTCATTTTCATTTTTTTTAATTTTCTGCCCAAAAAAACCTAAATTCAAAGCAACAATAATGTCTGTCGAACCTAGTATGTACAATTGAATTATATGTGTTTGCTGATTTACCTTAGTTTTAAAACCCTCAAACTCGAAAAACAAATTTTGAAGAATTCAAAGTAATGTTGGTATTAGGAAAATGGCAATCATGCTCAACTGGTTGTGTCATTCTGCTTTTACTGGAGATGAGCTTGACTGATTGATCATGCACAAAAATACTAAAACTTCGAATGTCATGCAGAAATACCGAAACGAGGGCATAATCATACGTTTGTTACTTTCCTTGACTCTTAACTAACCAAAAGCAATGACTATTCACAGAACCTCTTCCCTTCACATACCAATTCTTTTCCGGCGCTATTGCTGGTATCTCTGAGGTGAGTTTATTTTAGCAGGTCCTTTTTTTTTAATACCAATAAATATCGTCGATATTGAAACTTTATTTGGAACAAATAATGTAAACTAGCTCGATAACTAACAAATCCAATCACAGATTTTGGTCATGTACCCTCTTGACGTTGTCAAGACTCGTATGCAATTGCAAGTTACGGGCCCCGATGGAACTGTTGCCTACAAGAACATGTTTGATTGCTTAACCAAGATTATCAAGCAAGAAGGTTTCAGCAGATTGTACCGCGGAATTTCTGCTCCAATCTTGATGGAAGCACCCAAACGTGCTACCAAGTTTGCTGCTAACGATGAATGGGGACGGTTTTACAAGAGCCTTTTTGGTGTTGACAAAATGACGCAACCTCTTTCTGTTCTCACTGGTGCCACCGCTGGTGCTACTGAATCGTTTGTTGTTGTTCCTTTCGAACTCATCAAGATTAGACTTCAAGATAAGACTTCTAAATACGCTGGCATGAGTGATGTTATTAGAACTATTATTAGACAAGAAGGTCTTCTTGCGTTGTACAACGGTTTGGAGGCTACTTTGTGGAGGCACATTGTTTGGAATGCTGGTTATTTTGGTGTTATTTTTAAAGTTAGAGACATGATGCCTTTAGCCCATAACAAGTCACAACAGATCCGTAACGATTTGATTTCTGGTACTATTGGTGGTACTGTTGGTACTGTACTTAACACTCCCTTTGATGTTGTTAAGTCCCGTATCCAAAATACCACTAGAGTCTTTGGTGTTATTCCAAAGTACAACTGGACTCTTCCTTCTGTTGCTCTTGTTTATAAGGAAGAAGGCTTTGGTGCGCTTTACAAAGGTTTCTTCCCTAAGGTTCTTCGTCTTGGTCCTGGTGGTGGTATTTTACTGGTTGTTTTTACTGCCTGTATGGACTTTTTCAGATCCATTCAGTAATTGTTTCAATCAAACCAGAAACCTCTTATTATTATTCTTTTAATAAAATGTGTAAAAAAAATTCAATTGGTCATGAATACAATTGTGATTTGCAAACAAAACAAAAATACGTCATTGAAAAATTCACCACGTGATCCAAGTCTTGCCTGTTCACGTGCAATCGCCACAGAGTTTTGAAAACCGATATCTGTGACTTTCCACAACTCTTTTTTCATTTGTTTTATCCCAATTTTTTTCATTTTTCCGATATTAATCATTCATAATTCCTAACAAACACTGAAATCAATGCTTAGATCCGTTGTAAACAAACGGCCTTTGGCTTATCATCGCTTATTAATGGGCGTTAGAAGCTCAGCTATAACGCCAGCTATAGCACGAACTTTAGCACCAGCTATTCAACAACGCCAATTTTCATTATTTCCTTCTGCATGGACATCAGGTTCATCAGCAGAAGCAACGTCCAGTGCTGACCTTCACGCACAAGAACAGGCTGCTAACGGTGCTTTGGAAAACCCAGACATTCAAGCCCAGTTCTATAGGGCACTTCTCAACTCTCGTTACCCACATGTCGTAATTGCTCGCTATGAGTCTCCTGGCGTTGCCAGATCTCCAGAGGCAGACTCTTTGTATACCACTGCTCTTCGTCAGGTCGGGCAAAATGAAAAGGCTACTCGTGTGGAAACCCAGTATAACATTAATCCTGAATCGCAGGGTATGATTGGACAATCTTCTTATCCAGGATCTGCTGGCAACTGGGGCACTCCTCACCAACCCATTCATGTAGTCATTTCTGAATCAGCGATGTCTACCATTCTGAAATGGCTCAAATGGTTGATACCCGTTGGATTGGCTGGTTGGGGTGTTTTGACTGCTTTGTCGTTTTTTAACGAATCAGGTGTTTCTGGAATTTTCAAGGGTGCCGCAGGTTCAGATTCTTCGTCTTCGAAAATAGCTGACGAGGTGAATGGTACCCAATCAACTGTAAAGTTTTCTGATGTCCAGGGCGTTGATGAAGCAAGATCGGAGCTTGAGGAAATTGTTGAATTTTTGAAAGATCCTTCAAAATTCACCGGTCTTGGTGGTAAGCTGCCCAAGGGTATTTTGCTTACAGGTCCTCCGGGTACTGGTAAGACTTTGCTTGCTCGTGCAGTTGCAGGCGAGGCTGGTGTTCCATTTTTTTTCATGTCCGGTTCTGAATTCGATGAGCTCTATGTTGGTGTCGGTGCTAAGAGAGTCCGTGAGCTGTTTGCCGCTGCACGAGCAAAGGCACCTGCTATTGTTTTTATCGATGAGTTGGATGCCATCGGAGGAAAGAGAAATCCCAAAGACCATGCTTATTCCAAACAGACATTAAATCAGCTCCTTGTTGATCTTGACGGCTTTTCTCAGTCGACTGGCGTAATTTTCATTGCCGCAACCAATTTCCCTGAAATGCTTGATAAGGCTCTTACTCGTCCTGGTCGTTTTGACAAAATCGTCCATGTTGAATTACCCGATGTTCGGGGAAGAATCGCTATTTTAAAACACCATATGGCTAAAGTTGAAACTGCACCTAATGTTGACCCTGGTGTTCTTGCAAGAGGAACATCTGGATTTTCTGGTGCTGATCTTATGAATCTTGTGAACCAAGCTGCTATC
Organism: Magnusiomyces tetraspermus; assembly: GCA_030578715.1. Lineage (NCBI taxonomy): Eukaryota > Fungi > Ascomycota > Dipodascomycetes > Dipodascales > Dipodascaceae > Magnusiomyces > Magnusiomyces tetraspermus. The sequence continues at coordinate 15,283 of JAKTYL010000224.1, forward strand.
CATGCTTCTCAGTTAAAGGCTCAGTCTGTTAACATGAATCACTTTGAATGGGCAAAAGACAAGATTCTTCTTGGTGCTGCTAGAAAAACAATGGTTTTAACAGAAGAATGTCGCAAAAACACTGCATTCCACGAAGCTGGCCATGCCATCATGGCTTTGTATACCCCAGGTGCCACTTCTCTTTACAAGGCTACCATTCTTCCCAGAGGTTCTGCATTGGGTATTACTTTCCAACTTCCAGAAATGGACAAGTACGATCAAACCAAACGTGAACTTCTTGCACGTCTTGATGTTTGCATGGGCGGAAAAATTGCTGAAGAAATTTTGAATGGTCCCGACAATGTTACTTCTGGTTGTGCTTCAGATTTGCAAAATGCCACACAAGTTGCGCGTGCCATGGTTACAGCCTATGGCATGTCTGACGCGATAGGCCCTGTTCAGTTGAGCGACTCTTGGAACGAATGGTCTGCTACTACCCGTTCGCTTGCAGAACAAGAGATTCGACGCTTACTTGTAGAGTCTGAAGAAAGAACTCGTAAAATGCTGACAGAGAAAAACACTGAATTACACAGATTAGCCAACGGCTTACTAGAGTACGAAACCCTTGATAAAGAGGAGATTGAACGCGTTGTTGAAGGACTTAAGGTTAACAAAGAAAAAACCATCACTAACGTTGTTGTGAAATCTGATGATATCAAAGATAAAAGAGGTGGTGAAGAGAAACAAACAGATACCCCAAAAGCATCAGGTTCTTCTATATCTTCTGGAAGGCTGCCTGCCAGTAAATAAGCTTTATTCAGCCTATCAGCGACCAAAAAAAAAAAAAATAGAAAAAACAATTGTAAAAAACGCATAGTAAAAATATACACAAAATATATTGATTATTTATAAAATGATAAAGTTTAGAATGCTTGGTTTAGTTTGGTGAATTTCATGCCGATTATTTTTATTTGGTATTGTACCTATAAACTAAATAATCTGATGATAACTGATTTTGTACTTCTGGTAAAAGTCATATTTATGAATTCATTCTAACTCATATTTTCCACATAAAGAGGCCTTTCAGGGTGATTTTTTTGTTTAAAATTGTAGATTTAATGAAGCAGTTGAGTACTTTGAATTTTTGGTTTTAAAACAGTAACCACTATTGACAATTTATGTAAAAGCATTGAAATAATTAAATCAAAGTGGGCTATAAAAGCGCAATTGTCATTCAGCTTTATTTGCTGAAATCCGTTCACAACATATGTTTTAAGAAAAAAAATCACAGTAAATCGTTTAAAAATTTTGGATTTTGAATTAAATCCAATTTCCCCAAGGGTTATATAACTATATAACATGGGTGTTGTAGCCAATTTAAAATTTCAATATTTTTATGAATTCTGTAGCAATGAAATTGTAGTATTTTATCTACTGGATGACCAAACTTTCAACAAATTAGGGCGTCTGGTGTAGTTGGTTATCACATTCGCTTAGCATGCGAGAGGTCCCCGGTTCGATTCCGGTGTCGTCCAAATACTTTTTGCTTTTTTTTTCATTCCGATTCCGACTTTGGTCGGGTTAATATCCTATTTTTTGCATGGTTTGGTGGGTGTTGAAATATTGGTCAAAAGGGGCAACGATAAAGTTACCCAATTTTGTTTTTTTGTAATGTTTTGGGACTCCGGTTACAGTGTAGATACTATTCAGACCATGTAACATGCCATATGTAAGTGACACTAGTATGTAATGCAACGAGTGAAAGATATTATTGACCAATAATATGCTTATACACAAAACAGGTCGTTACAAAAAACAAAAATTATGAAATATTGTTACTTTAATGAAGTTTAGTTTAAAAGAGTACTACTAACTACAAGCATATTCAAACCTCCTCATTGCTTTGCGACTTTCTGTTGGGTCATCAGTATATAAAAATTAAAGAAGCATTGAGGCACGGAAATTTGTACTTTCTTAGATTAACATTTTAAACATAATAATTATACTATTTTCTACTGTCGTTAACAAAAGTTGCAATTATAATATATGAACAAGCCCTGAATGTTTCTAGATGCAAGCAGATTACGCTGGAATATTACTCAATAATTTCACAAAGTACT
>JAKTYL010000225.1:0-17248 GCA_030578715.1 Magnusiomyces tetraspermus
CAGTGATGATATCACCGTTAGAGTTGGTAGTAGTCTTCAGGTAACCAGTGACATCAACAATGCTTCCTTCAGAGTTAGTGGTAGGGAAAACGAGAGCAGTAATAGATTCGGTCTTGCCTTCAGCGTTGGTAGTCTGGAGAACGCTGGTAGTGGGAGTGACACCGGTAACGTCCATGACATCGTTAGTAGTAGCAGGAGCAGCGCCAGAAACTTCAGGAAGTGCGTTAGTGGTAATTGCAACCACATCACCATTAGAATTGGTAGAGGGAAGAATGTACTGAGTAGATTGAACAGTCTGGCCCTCGGAGTTGGTGGTGGGGTGAACAACACCAGTAACGGCAATAGTTGATCCTTGGGTATTAGTAGTTTCAAAGGTAGTAGTGATGGCACGATCAGCACCAGTGGCAGTAGCAGTCTCAGTGTTGGAAGCAGAAGGAGCGGTACCAGAGAGGATGGGAATAGGCAAGATGCCAGAGGCGTTAGGAATGGATTCGGTGCCAGATGCAGATGCAGGGGCAGATTCAGAAGCAGCCTCAGTGTTGGTAGCAGAAGCAACTTCAGAAGCAGAATTGGGTTGAGAAGGAGCAGTTCCAGAAGCATTGGGAATGGACTCAGCGTTGGAAACAGAAGCAGGAGCCTTTTCAGTGTTGGTAGCAGAGGCGGCATCGGTATGGGAAGCAGCGTCAGTGTTGGTTACAGGAGCAGTTCCAGAAGCGTTGGGAATAGATTCAGCGTTGGAAACAGAAGCAGGAGCCTTTTCAGTGTTGGTAGCAGAGGCAGTGTCAGTGTGAGAAGCAGCATTGGTATGGGAAGCAGCGTCAGTGTGGGTTACAGGGGCAGTTCCAGAAGCACTGAGAAGAGACTCAGTGTGGGTAGCAGTTCCAGAGGCGGGAGCGTTTGAATGCTCAGATTGCTGGTGTGTGGCAGTTGCAGAAGCAGGAGCATTAGAGTGCTCAGACTCGTGGGAAGAAACAGCTGGCAAACCAGAAGCGTTTGAGTGAGCAGATTCCTGGTTTGAAGCAGTGGCAGTGAAAGGAGAAGCGCCAGTAACCACAACAATGTTACCTTCAGAATCGGTAGAAGGATGAGCATAACCAGTGGCAGTGATGGCAGATCCAGAGGCGTCAGTAGTGGCATAAGGATAGCCAGTAACAGTGACGGTTTGGCCCTCAGCATTGACAGTAGGAATGATGAGACCAGTGACAGTCTTTTGATTTCCAGAGGCGTCAGTTGAAACATAGAGGGTGGTTTGAGGAGAAGCAGCAGGCTGATTAGCATTGCCAGAAACAGTCACAGTTTCTGTGACCTTATTTGTGTTTTCTGAGGGAGGTTGAGAAGGATAGACAGTGACAGTAACGACAGGAGTCATATCCAAGGCTGAAAGGACGTTGCTAGTAGCAGTTGCTGAAATAGTTTGAATTACATTGACAGGAAAAGCACCATTTCCTCCAGCAGCAGTAGTAGGCTGAGCATTGTTGTTGTTATTGTTGGAGTTTCCAGCAGGAGCAGTAGCTTGGTTAGTGGGAGCAGCTGGTTCAGATTCCCAAACGAAAGAAAGAGCAGCAGTTTGGCCTAGAGACGAGGACAAAACTGCCTGAGCAGTGGCACTAGTGGCCAAAGATGCTAGGACAAGGGAGTATTTCATGATAGATGGATAGAGGTAGGAAAAAGGAAAGAAGTATAAGAATCGAGGGGAAAATGGGGGGGATATTTATATGGACGACGGAGTCTCAGGTGAAGGTGGGTTGTTTGCATGACAGGCGTTACGGTTGCTAGAAAAGAATGCGATTTTTTACATGGTTATTTTTATATATTTCTGTGTCAATTTTCACATTAAATCCATATCGTCAAATAATACATCGGCCTTAACTAACTCAATTACCGAGTTTTCGTCTAAAGTTAAGCCTCCATCGCTCTCTTCAAACCTAGTTTGACTCAATTGGATTGCACCAGTCGAAATAAAACCCTGTGTGGACTGCAACTTTGGGGGGTTTGGAGACTATTCTTAAGTTTTCGTGCTGTTCCCTAAAAAAAAACCTTATATTCTGTCTCCAGACTCACAAAATTCTACCACCACCAACTGTCGCCACTTTCCACGCCATACATAGCTATTTCAAATGGCTGGTTTGCTTGCTTGGGCCCTGCACAAAAGCAGCTTAATGTTACACGCCGCGGCGTCCTGTTTCGTCATCTGCGTTTCCGCTTCTGGTACGTTGTATGTAAAGAATCGCACAGCCATTCTTTTTTTGCTTCTTTAATGCTCACGTGCCAGGTCAAACTGAAACTTTTCAGTCTGGTAAAAAAAAAATTACGTAGCCAGGTTTAGAATTTTTCTTTTTTTTTTTTTTTTTTTTTTTTTTTTTTTTTTTTTTTTCAACCCATATCAGATGAATATCAATTAGACGGTTATTTCAAGTTTGTCTTTGTTTCCCATATTAAATACAAAATAATATTATTATTTCCAGAATTCCTCGAATTCTTTTAACTATGTCTCCAAATTCAATACCCCTTCATTCATTAATACCAATAACCCTCGCTTCCGCGGTCCTCGGATCTGCTGCATCCTACTACCTTTTCTCATCTTCCGCTTCTGCTCAAAAACCCTCGAAAATAAACCTCCTGGACTTCGACCATTCCAGCAATGATAATAATAATACCAACGATAATAATATCCCATACCCCTTACAAATAGGCTCTCTGCCTCCTGTCCGCTCTGGAATTGACCAGTTGATTGGAAATACCCCAATGGTCGAGGTCAAGTCTCTTTCTAAAGCGACAGGATGTAGAGTTTTGGCTAAATTAGAGCTTGCCAACCCTGGAGGAAGTGCTAAAGACCGAGTCGCTCTTGCGATCATTCAAGATGCTGAAAAACGTGGATTGGTTAAACCAGGCACTGGCGATGCCATTTTTGAAGGAACTTCAGGATCAACTGGTATTTCTATCGCCATGCTTTGTCGAGCCCGAGGCTACGAGGCACACATCGCTCTTCCCGACGACACCTCTGCAGAAAAAATACAGCTTCTTGAATCATATGGTGCTGTAGTATATAAAGTCCCACCGGCTAGTATTGTCGATGAAAACCAATATGTAAATTATGCAAAGAAAAAAGCTGCGGAAATCAACAATTTGGCTGATACCCTTGAAGAAGCTCACAACAAGAAAACCGCTATGGGCATTTCAGACCCTGACTATGTTCGCCCAAAGCGTGCATTTTTCGCAGACCAGTTTGAAAACGAAGCCAACTGGATTACCCATTTTGAAAACACTGGCCCAGAGATTTGGGCCCAAACAAAAGGTGAAATCGATCTTTTTGTCACAAGTGCTGGTACTGGAGGAACAATTGCAGGTGTCTCGATTTTCTTAAAGTCTGCTTTCAAAAAGACCTTGGCTGCTCATCAACATACTAATGGCACAAAGTCACAGCCACTACGTGTTGTGCTTGCTGACCCTCAAGGCTCGGGCTTTTACAACAAAGTCAAGTACGGCGTCATGTTTTCGCTAACAGAGCGTGAAGGCACTCGCCGCCGCCATCAGGTGGATACCCTTGTTGAAGGCGTTGGGCTAAATAGAATCACAGCCAACTTTGAAGCCGGTGAAAAGTACATTGACGATGCAGTCAAAGTGACAGATAACGAGGCTTTAAAAATGGCAAAATGGCTGTCTGAAAATGACGGCTTGTTTTTGGGCTCTTCCTCAGCCATCAATGCTGTGGCTGCGTATAAATGTGCAAAGGCATTGGGTCCGGGTCATACTATTGTGACAATATTTTGTGACTCAGGATCTAGGCACTTATCTAAATTCTGGAAAGAAGCTCGAGCTTTGGAAAGCACATTCGAAAGCTTGGCTGAATTAGACTAAAATATATCTATAATTTAACTTTTTGTTTCTTTGAATTTTCATTGTGAATTTATAGTTTTTTTTTTTCTCGAACAATATGGAATATTTACAAAGTTTTTGATGATTATCACATGACTAAACCAGCAAAATAATTGTCAAAACGAGTTGAGAGTTTTTGAAATTTTTACATACATTTTTTTTTTTTTTTCAAACCAAAGCACGTGAAATAAATTTAATATCATCGTTTTGTGCGCGTTTGTTTTTTCTTCTGAAACTACAATTGTACAATAAAAAACGCGTTTGTTTTTTTCTCATCATCCTTGAACTCTTTTCCAGTTATATTTCAACAAGGTTTATATTTAAAAATCACTATTTACTCTTTCTAATCAACAAAAATGTCCAAACCGTCTAAAGCTGAGCTTGACAAAGCCGTTCTTCAAGGTTCAAAAGAATTTGCGGTTGGCGAATTTGAACAGGCTGCCGAATCTTTCAGTCATGCTTGCGAGATCTATTCGCGTCTACACCATGGTAAAGACAGCCCTTCCATTTTGTTGCTCTATGGACGCGCATTATATAACAATGCCCTCAAAAACGCTGACGTCTTTGGTGGAGCGGGCAAAAAAGATGAAGATGAAGCTGAAGATGATGAAGAGAAAAAGGAAGACGAAGACGAAAAGAATGGATTCCAGTTTGAAGAAGACCAGGCTTTAGAAGACAACAAAGACTCAGAAGCCCAGGACAATACCCTTGACGAAGGTGCTGCGGAAGAAGCTGGCCATGGTAACGATTTGGAAATGGCATGGGAGGTTTTGGATACCTCTCGAACACTATACAATGAAAAAATTGAGTCACTCAATTCAGATTTGAAGAAAAAAATTGATTCATACAATGAATCCAAGGCTGCTGCTGCTTCTGATCCTGATTTCAATGAAGCAGAAAGAACTCTTGAAATTGAGGCTTTGAAAGAAAAAATGATTGATCTCAAAAAGGGATTGGCTGATGTTTACAATGTTTTGGGTGACATTTCTCTTGAAAATGAAGAATTTGCTCAAGCTGCTTTGGATTTCAAGTCTGATGTTGATCTCACAAGTACCCTCTACCCTGAAAATTCCAGTCGTAACTCAGAAGCTCGCTTCAAACTTGTGTTGGCCTATCAGCTTTGCGATAATATAAATATTGAGCCGTCTGAAGTTTTCCAAGACAATGACGCTAATAAAGATAAAACGTTCAATGATCTGGCGATTAAGGAAATGCAACACGTCATCGAGATGGTTCGCGCGCAAGTGGAGCGTAAGGAAATTGAGGATCCCAACATTTTAGAAGATATGGAAGAAAAGTTGAAAGAGTTGGAAGTTGCAGCTGCTGAAGATAAAGAGAGACGCGAAAGGATTGAAAAAGAAGCTGTACAAGGTTTAACAGGTGCCTCATCGAGTTCTTCGGCTACAGACTCAAAAACTAATTCAACGCTTCTCCCTAACACTCAAGAATTTTTTAACAAAAAGCTTACTTCTCTGGCGAAACAAGTACAAACTGCTAATGACTTGAGTTCAATGGTGAGAAAAGGAAATAAGGACAAAAAGAAAGGCACTGCTCCAGTCAAACGTTCTTTGGATAATGACGAAAAAGATGATGAGCCCGTAGAAAAGAAGCCAAAGACCGACTCTTAAATGGGTTTAATAAATGTAAATGGTAAATAAAATTTTAAAATAGTTTGTTTGTTTATTTTTTTCACAACTATTGTATTATTTAGATAATAATTGATATATTGGTTTTATGGGTAAACATGTTCAAACTAAAACTAGTACAGATATAACCAAACCATTCAAATGGCAACTGGTATATCTCATGAAGCTATCATATTAAGCTATACTTGCTCTATACCCAAGTTCATACTAACTTCACATCCGTGCCCGTAGCAATTTACAAGTTGGAATTAGCGTCTCTTGACAAAAACAACTTCGTCATCTTCAGCCTCATCATCTTCCCACCATTTCTCCGTATTGGTGCTAGTAGCCCCATTTTTTGACACACCTGGATTCTTAAAAGTCACAAACCTATCATCATCGTCAGATATATCATCTTCACTCTGTTCATGTTTGCTATCATTAGGGTATTGGCTATTAGCTTTATGTTTCTCCATATTGACAAGGTTTGGCAGCAATGAACGTGGCTGTGAGTTCATAGTCAGTATTGAGCCATTTAACGACTCATCAAGCAACTTTTTATTTGCTGATCTCAACGCTGCTGCTCCCACTCCTTCCGTACTCTCCATTGGCATGTCAACGGAATTGACACTGTCTTTGTTTAAACACTTCTCGAAAGAACTTAACCCAAGTTCGCTACTATAAATACTGCTATTGCTGCTGCTGTTACTACTATTCGTGTCGTCATATAAAGACGTTTCCGTCAATTCAGTGTTGTTGCGGTTGCTGTTGATGATTACATTGTCAAAATAATCGTGTTCAACTTGTTTACCTAAATCTTCAACTTGTAAAGTTTCTCCACATTCACTAGGCTCACTAGAATTGATAGACTCGTCAGAATCGCTAAAGTCAGTAAACTCGTAGGCGGACAAAATGTTTCGGCTTTTGTGATATTTGACTGTTTCTTCTGGATAGTGTACATGGCTTTTCACTTCAACCAGTTTAAATTGAAAGGTAGAATTGGAGCCTTGGGAATTATCTACAATCAAAAACGTATCTGGCAGGCGACCAATCTCAATACCTGAAAATAAAATGCATTGTATTCTGTACTCATTGATATCAAAATCTTCAGAGTCCGAAAAGTCTTTGAGCCCAGATGGTATATCGCTTAGGCCATTGTTCAAAGGAACCAGCCCGATACTACAAGTCTCTTCATAAACCTCCACTATATCCTTGCTGCTACTGTTACCCAATCCAGGGCTACTGGAGTTTCTCGAATCTCTCATTTCTTTGTTATCCGCTGACTTTTTTAGCGTTGTTAGCGCTGATGTTGCTACTACTTCTGCTTCTGCCACGGCTGGCGCTGATACTGATGCAAAAGTATTAGGTTGATTGGGAAACACGTTTACAAATCTGTCCAAGTTGGAACAAGCAACGGCTGTACAAATATCAAATTGATAACCACGCTTTTTTTGCAAACAAGCTACAAACTCCCACAGCTTTGCAAAAAATGAATGACACTCAATGCCATTTTGAAGCCAGTCATCCACAGAACCTTCCAACAATTGTTTATAAGTCCAGTCAAAAATAATGCGCAGTGCGGGTAGTAATGGTACAATCCCTGTGGGCAGCTTGCGGTTGTCGTCCAAGGCCTCTGAATCCATGTGCTCAAGAGCAAGTGTTAACATGTTGATAAATATATTAAGAGAAAGTGTCAGTGAATGATGATACGCTTTAAAAGGTGTCAAGAATTTTCTTCCATCTTTTTTACCCTCCTCGTACTCGTTTCTTTCTTCATTAACTGCCTTTTCCAACAACCAATTGAAAATGATTAGAGTAATAACCAAGTTTACCATAGCCTTTTCGGGAACCTGACATGTTTGGAAACAAACGTAAAAGTTTTCGGCAATATGTTTTTGAAGCACTTGGACGTTTCTAAACCCAAACAAGGCATTAGGATTATCAATTCCTATATGGATACCAGCAGCACTAGTCATTTGCGCCAAATATACATGGCTATAAAACTGCAAAACCAAAAACATAATTTTTTTCACTTGCTTCATTTCATGGCTAGTCTTAAAAGCCAAATCATCCAAATCTGACATTGACATTTTGGAAAAGGCGCTTTGGTCGAGTTTTGAGAATTTGTGCAAAATGAGTTTAAAGTTTTTTTGCTCGCTAAAAGGATGTTCAACAGCTACGGAACGCAAAAAGTAGCACGTTGCTGCGTACATGTCGCCATGCATATAGTGTGTGTTTCCCAGCTGGTTCAAAGGAACTCCTGAACTTGGTGCGAAATTGGAGGCGACTGTGTAATAATTGATGGTTTCCCAATAACTAGATGTTGACTCAAAACACTGGTGCTCAAAAGAAGCGCAGTACCGAGACAAGTCGCCTAGCCAGCACAAAGCGTTGTGAATAGAGGTATGCAGTATCTCTTTACTTTTCTGAGATACAATTGATCTAACCCATTTAGCTTTTGGGCATAGATCAAGACGAGAAACAACATAGTTAACACTTGGCGTAGTTCCAAACTTTTCAATCAATTGGCAAATAAATTGTCTATAGTAGCTCTTGACAGTTGTACAGAGATTTTCATACCTTTTATTTCCGACTTGATATACTTGTTGGTGATAATATTTGTTTTCATTTGCGACTGCCGCTGTGCTACGTTTGTTTAAAACTAAACGTTCGTAGCTCTTGATAGCATAGTAGAAAAAAGAGTGCCACAGCGACTGTTGCAAGTCTGTTGAATCAATAAAGTCGTCAAAAATCCATTTTGAAAACCGATATCCTACGTAATTCAAAAGCATGTCGATCGATGTGTCAAGCTCTTTACTCTGAGGATGCATCTCAACGCTCACTGTTCCTGGCAGACTCTTTTTGCTAAAATGGCGGTCATTGTTGTTATTATTATTGTTGATGTTGATGTTTGCGTTTTTGTTTTTTTTGCTTGGCTGATTTCCAGAAATCTCATATATACTGGGAGCTTTATCTAAAAAGTCAAGATAAGCTTTGAGAGAAGACCGAAGAAGAGGAATAAGTTGTTCAGGAGTTGAGTATTTGTCATAGATACGATCGAATGATGATGTGTCGAGAGTTATTCGATTAGCTGGGGAACTCATATTGATGTTTAGTGAGATCAAAATGAAAAGTAGTTATTGAGTGAAAGGAATTGAAATTAAAGTTGAGTGACATATTGGCGAGATAGGTTAATAAAAATCACAACATAATTGTGATGGTCTTTGAAAATAAGATTTATTGGTTCCTACTTCAAAAAGCAAAACAAGGAAGGCACTTTTAAAATTGAAAAAAAAAAAAAAAGTTTCCAAACAAATCGTAGTATCAGTGAAATATCTAAAATCTATTCTATGATTAAGGATTTATTGATATTACAGATATATACAAATAAAGGATAATAAGAAGTCTAAAAGCACAGTTACAAAAAAAATCAGAACAAGATATGTATCAATAAATAACAGCGTACGTATTCAATCACCGTGAAGAATCTCTACCTCGGCCTCTACTTCTCGAGCTTCCTCTCCCTCGTGAAGTTCCCCGACCTCTTGAACCACCGCGTCCACGGTTAGAAAAGTTAGTAATGCCTGTTTGAAGGACCGGCACATCATCTGACTCGAGCGCAGATCCGTTTGCATTTTCTCTTGAGGCAGCTTCAAGACAACGCCTAGTGCTTGCAACGACACTTGAATAGTTTCTAGTGGCATGAATATACAGAGCACGATATTTTGCAAGTGTAGACTCCATGACCTGTTGTTTTGTCAACCGGCCCGCACAAATTGCTTTCATTTGCAATTCAGTCTCTTTTCTAAGCAGGGGCTTTGATAGCGATGTCTCAAAACCAATATTGTCGTATCCTTCAATCAAACCATAGCCAAGGGCAGATGGAACTAGTACTTGTGTTTTTCCACCGGCAGATGCGCTAGCTCCCTCTTCGTTACTGTCATTATCGTCATCTGCGGCAGCTCGTCGACGGGCAGCAGGCGCAGCTTGCTTAATAACATAATGGCGTTCAATAATAGTCGAAATGTGTTCTGCCATAGTAGCGTCTGTACCAATACCGTTTGCATCCATCAGTGCAATCAAATCTGATTCTGTTAGAAATTTTGGTGCAGTGGTGTTGCCTTCCTTGATTCCAGATTTGTGGGGATTTATAGTAGCGCCAACTGTAAACAAACCTTCTGGAATTTGGACAGCAGAAGACTCCCAGCGCTGGTAAGGATAGACGTCCAAAAAATTTCTTTCTAAAACCACAAGTCCAGATACATTGAATATCTCGCCCTCCCAGTTGACGCTCACCGTTGTTTTGGAACCTTTGGCGTCCTTGGAGCAGCATGCTAGAAACCTTCTTGTCACAAACTCATAAACTTTTTTTTGAACTTCATTAAGGCCTGAAGTACTAATAAATGCAACTGGATGGATTGGAGGATGTGCCTGATCGTTGTTTTTGCCTCTTCTTGGGGTCATAAACTTTGGAGGACTATTGTTTTCGCCAATCAAGTCTTTGGCATAGTTTCCCCATTCTGGAGAATTGTATTGCTTTCTCACAAGTCCTTTTAAGTCAATTGCATTATCAAAGGTATCAGTTTCTGTTCTTGGGTATGAAATGTAACCCTGCTGGTATAATTTTTCAGCTGCATCCAGGATTTGTTTCGCAGACTGGCCACGAATAAAATTGGCGCAAACCTTTGTGAGCTCCACTGTTGTTAGAGGCAGTGGACGGTAAAACGTAGTTGGCTTGTTTTCTACTTTGACAACACGAATGACATTTGAGCGGGTACATTTTTCATATAGCACGCAAGCTGTTGCCCGATCAAACACATGGTTCCTGCTCCATTTGAATTGTAAGGTATCTTTTGGTTTTTTGGCAGCGCCACGGCCTTTGGGCACCACGCTGCTTTCTGCTATCTGTTTTTGGTATTCAACAAACGAGTTGGGCATTTTTGCTTCTAAAGTGAGAAACCAAAATGGCTCAGAAACGAAATTTTGAACTCGTTTAAACTGGTCAACGACAAATCCCAGTGTAGGAAACTGGCATGAACCGTAGGAAATCACTTTTTGTTCTTTCAAGTCCCGAACACGGTCGCGTAATGTCAAGGTTTGGTATCGAGTAAACGATGAGCCAAGCCGCAGATCAAGTTCTGAACGAAGTTGTACAGCATGGACCAAGTTCATGTTGAGCTGCTGTGGACGAGTTGCTGCAGTTCTAACATGCTGGGCTTCAACGTTATTGAAAACAGCACGCAGCACTTTTGGGCCAGGAACCACAAACTGGCGGTTTCCTCTTTGAGCAGCCTCAACCACCTCGTAACCAATATGTTCGCCTTCTAAATCGCAATCGGTCCAAATGTACAAGTAATCTGCAGTTCGTGCTTCTTGCGAGATATTGTCAACAACCGATTGCATATCGGAAGGAATAAAAACAGTTACAGGTTCTGAGAAAAGTCGCACAGGATCTGTTCCCCTCCAATCTTTAAGTTGAGGATTTGAAAAGTCGCACTGAGTAATATGGCCAGCAGCGGAAGTCATGGTCATGGTACAATTCCCAAAACTGGGCATTGCGAATGTGAAATCATAATTTCGTATGAATTTGTTGCCAGTTTGTCTCTAAAAAAAAACAATAAAAATAACAAAAAGAAAGATTAAACTCAAAACAAACATGTCCAAGTTAGAAATAAGCAAGTTTTTCCATGTTCACAATTGACCACTATATACTTACTGTTTCAAAATGATTTCTTGAAAGTGCAGAAGCTACACTCTTTGCAACAGAGGGCTTTTCTGCAACACATAAAATCCTCATCTTACATGTGGTGATGTAAACGTAAAGGGGGAGGATAAAACCGTAATGTTTGACGTGAAAAGATCAGAATCAAGAGGCTTGTTTTATTAGTATTTTGAGGACGTGTGTGTGTGTGTGTGTGTGTATAGTTTGAATGAAAATAAATATTTGTTCGTGTATTTCTATCACGTGTAGTTGACGTGTTTTGTGGTTTTTTCGCGTTGTGACATTTTAGTTACAGGACTTTGATTTGATTTTATGATTTATAGACGTGGCTACCTACTGTCTCTATGACAAGTGATGTCATAATCAAATAATGTTACATAACATGTAACATGTTAAATTATGAGTGTATAATTATGAGAGCTATTTCACAACTGTATACAAGTGATCACTGGCTTAAGATGAAAGTTTGTGGCTTGGATCCGTTGTGCACCACAAACTTAGCAAAAATGAAGCAAACAGGTCGAAACTGTTATCATAAAAGAATTTTTTTTTTGTCTTGCTTTTTTGCACTATCTAACATTGTGAAAATCACATCTCATTAGGTCACACTTCTTTCAGAGGTTGACCAAAGGAATTGTAAGAATTTGACCACGTTGATATCTTTTGTATTTTTTAAAGTATACCACAGTTAGAAGGTAACTAGCCATGTTTGAAGCTCACATAAAACCAGATACAGCCGTATAAATCACTGGAAAACAAACTGGTTTACAGAGAGATGTATATGGTCAAAAGAACTCGATGAGTCTAAGCGTGATTTGTAGTTTGATTCGGTATTTGGAATATTTATACCGACGCTTTGCAAAAGAAGAATTAAACCGCTTAGTTAGTTATATGACAAAAAGAACTGACGCAAATCATTACTAGGAATGAAGTTCCAAAATGATGAGGGATTATTAGTGAATCAATGTTTGCTGACTTCTCGTACTGGCGTATACTAGTCAACGGTAGATAAAAACCTATTACGTCACTTTTATCAATACGAACAAACTTTTTTTTTATTTTATTTTTTTTTATTATTGAACGACTGTCCCAATTCTTGAACAAAAGTTCCTATAGCTTTTAAATCAAGAAATTTTACAACCTGTTCATCATTGTTAATATTCAGTCAGTGTTCAAGAAAGATATTTAAGAAATCTCAAGCTATTTATAATTCATATGGTTCGTTGACAAATTCCAAAAAACACACAAAGATGTATTTTGGAATTTCAAAACCCCAAAAATCCATTCTTAGGTTTTGCTTTTTTTTTTTTTGCTCCTGTTTTTTTTTCATTTTTTCGTTTTTTTTTGACTCATTGTTGAATATTTTTGTATGAGGCATTGAAGAATTTGAAATTTATGGAATTTGAAACTTGAGAGATTGGCAAAAAATACGAACCAACCAGCTTTGGTTTGCGTCTGTAATTTTAGGGTACCTGAAACCACTCATCCTTAGTTGTCCATACACACCACACACAGTTGATGCCCATCATTGATGCTCATCCTGAATACTACAGCCGTGATATTGTTGTTCATTCTGTTTGGGTGCTGATTATATGATGCTTAGTATGATTACCATTTGTCATCATATTGACAATAACAACGTCAGTTGGTGACTGAAAATAGTGATAGTATTTGGTAATGCAAGTTCCGGAAGATATCAAAAATACACATAGTGGGGCCAAAGCATACCAGAAAAAAAGAACAGAAAAAACAGAAAGGGGGGGGGGGGGTTTACTATGAGTCAATTGTTGAGCAAGTCTGAACAAAAGAAAAAAAACTGAAAACTGAAAAATGTAGTTTAGTAAACGTGCTAAAAAAAAAAAAAAAGGCCCATATACTTTGAACAAAGCAAAACCCTCATAAAGGTGGCTGTAATGGTTATATATATATATATATATCTACTTGTTATAGCCATTAATTGCTACTCCTGTTTGTTACTACTACTACTACTACTCCAGTCGTTTTGACTATTAACAAGTTATTATAAACGCAACAAGAAATTCAATCACTTAAATACCCTTGAGTTAGATTTGGAAATTGATTTTTCAGACACCAAAAGTGTTGAGATTTAAAAAAAGAACCAAAAGGTTTCAAAGTTTGAAACTTCCAAAAATGTCTACAAAAAGCATTAAAAATTGAAAATAAGCCTAAAAAACCCGTTAGAAAGCAAACAATAGGAAGAAAACGGTTGTGTATGAATGTGTGTGAAGGAAAGGATGTGTTGGCGCGGTACAAACGGGAATAGACGGAAATAGACGGCAAAAAACGGACAAAGACAACTAATCGAATTTTTCACTTAGGTGTTGTAGTTTTTTTTTTTTTATGGTCAACGATTTCGATGCAATAAAGAAAAGAGAGAGGGTTATATACAAAAGTTAACTAAAATGATTAAAAATGTATATAGGATGCATTTCAAAAACCAGTTGAATAATTTTTCGGGTTTTGTCCTGTTCATTTCGTTCTTCCGGGTTTTGCTAGTGATTTGTGTGTTGCGTTACCTGAAAAACCGTTTTATTCAAAAATGGCATGTTTATGCGAAAATGTTTCAAAGTCAGACCAAAGTCCGTTTATTTTTCTTTTTGTGACAAAAACACACATCGGACAGTAATTGGTGTATACATGAATTTCAAACTACAGATAGAGTCAAGTAGTGAGGATGTACTGGTTATATATTTTGTATATAATTGCATTTACTTGTGTTTTCGAGAAAAAGTAAAACATGGCCATGACGCTGATGTATGAATTTGTGTATTCAACTCTAAAATATCCAAGTTACCTAACTAGCCTATAATTTCAATTATATATATACCTCATCAACCAACATATTCCCCCGTCATCCCGTCCTTTCCTCATCTCTTCCATTTCTTAGCCTCCCAGCCTTTCCGAAAGGCTACCCAAAGGCTACCTAAAAGGCTATCCCGGAGACAATGTGTGCGGCTCAACATCTCCAAAACAAACTATAAACAGACCTAAGCAGATCTGTACAACTATAACAACAACAAAAAAAAAAAATCATGTAATCATGAAATCATATACTAAGATTTGATATCTAACAACAAGATGAAAAAAAAAAAAAGAAACCAGAGGAAACCGTTTATTTTTTCCCTAGGATGCTTGCCAACATTTGCTCACATAGTCTGGGAATTTCTAAAGATACCTCGGAAGGATTTGTAGGCTTTTTTTTTTTAAAACGGTTTTACTTGCCAACACACAACACATAAGATGCTTTTTTCAAATCAGATCAAATCGAATTGTTCAAATATATTGAAATATATACTGGCTGTGTTTTGAAGAGTCATTGATGACTATAGAGAGTGGTTTTGTTTGTTGTTGGTGTATCAATAAACCTTGATTGACATTACAAAGATATCAGGATTAAAAGGATCCAAAACACTGTTGACACTGTAATAAAGTCTACGGCTATAAAGTTGGAATTAGACATATTGAAGCGTCAAGTAATTAACTTAATACTTGTTGGATTACTTACTTCCCTGTTTATTAAATCTTCAACTTATTAATTTATTAAGCTGAAAGGTTGCTGAAATATTAAAGTGTATCGTGGACTTAGATGGATCATATCACTTCAACATTAAACTTAAACAGTTGATGCTTATATTTATATTGGTATTTGTACTTTAACATTAGCATTAAGCTCAAAACCATTGTCTTATTCTAGTATTCAATCATATTCACATAGTTTTTAACTCTGACCATTTAACTATTTAACTATTTATCAACTATCGATATCCATTCATATCTGCACTCACATAAATGTATTGTTTTTGGAAATAAATGATTCATTATCATAAAAAAATGGTTAAGCTTTTCTTTTTATCTGAAAGTCACGGTTTTTCAACCTTTTCTGGAAAGAAAAACAAAAACAAGAATTTCAAATTATCAATCCATTTTAGGACATATTTTCAGACCCATTTTTAGGGACACTTGTTTTTTTTTTTTTCTGATCATCTAAAACCCCTCGATTATTAATGACTCAACAACAGCTACAACAACAACAAGAACAACAACGAGTGTGTGAAAAAACAAAAAACAACAACTAATTGACTCATTTTTTTTTTTTGGAATTGCGTTTAGAATGGAAAAAACGAGTGGGTGAGTGAATGAATGTGTGGGTTAGACAATGTATACAATGTACATCACCTAACATATATACAACACATACACATACACACACGTTTCTACAGAAGTTAATTTTCAATATGACAAAAATGAAAAACAAAAAAAAAACGGCTTGGTGTCAATAATCTCGTCAGACAACTGGAAAGTGGTTTGAATATAAAAAGAAGAGCTAATCCTCTTCTAAACAACTGATTTTTTTATTCATACCTCTCTTCATTTTCGTTTTCATTACTGATTTTTCATTCCCTTATTTTTTTTATATTCAATACCCCCCATATATACAGCTACAAGTATATACATATTATCTAGAATATCCACAATCCCCTAACAATGTCTTCAAGAGTAGCCTATGAATTACGCAGTGACACCTTTACTGTTCCTACCAAACGAATGCGACGTGCCATTCTCGAGGCTTCCGAAGGTGACGATGTTTACATGGAAGACGAATCAACGTTTGATTTCCTTGCCCGTATCTGTTCCATGACTGGCAAAGAGTCTGCGCTTTTTGCGCCTTCTGGCACTATGGCCAACCAAGTGCTGATTCGCAGTAACTTGACCTGCTCGTCGCCGACCTCTATCGTGTGCGACTACCGGGCGCACGTGTACCGTTGCGAGGCGGCTGGGCTTGCTGTTTTGAGTCAGGCCATTGTGTACCCTGCGACTCCCACGAATGGCAAGCACATTACGCTGGAAAATATCGAGGAAGTGATTGTCAATGATCAAGATATTTATGTTCCTGTCACGCGGCTTATTTGCTTGGAAAATACAATCAGTGGTGTCGTTATTCCTGTGGAAGAAATCAAACGCATTTCGGAGTATGCGCGATCAAAGGGTATTCGCATGCATCTTGATGGCGCACGGCTTTGGGAAGCTTGTGCCAAAACTGGCGTGTCGATGGAAGAATACTGCCAGTACTTTGACACGATTTCCATTTGTGTGTCTAAAGGTTTGGGTGCACCTGTCGGAAGTGTCATGGTTGGTGACAAGGTGACTATGGAACGTGCACGGTGGATCCGCAAGCAACAAGGTGGTGGCATGCGACAAGTTGGACCATTGGCTGCTGCTGCCAATGTCGCTATTGACGAAGTATGGCCCACCATGTCAACTACTCACCAGAAGGTGGCTGCCGTTGCTGACATTATGGAAAAAGAGTTTGGTTATGTGTTTCAAGTTCCTGTCCAAACCAACTTTATTTTTATTGATACCAAGGGCTCTGGCGTCGACCTCAAGATCTTTTTGGAAGAGGCCAAGAAGGAAGGCTTGAAGGTGTCGAACAACAGATTGGCGTTCCATCACCAGCTGGTTGACGATGCTTATGATAAGCTTGTTAAAGTTGCTGGTATTGCTATGGAAAAGTCGAGGGCTGCTGGCTTTGTGCCAGTGGTGGCTAGCTGTGCCGCAGCCGCCAGAATAAGACTTGATACTTCGGCATATGCTCCAGTCAAAGAAGTCAAGCCTGTTGAGAAGGTGAAGCAAGTCGTTGAGCAAGTTGCATAATAGTTTTTTTTTTCTAGTTAACGTTTTTCTGTCCTTTTTATTAAATATATGAATTTCCAAAAAAAACAAACAAACAAAAAAACAGGTTTAATTATTAGCCACGTGACAATTTTTTCCATTATTTTGACTCAAAACCAACTAGTTTTGTGTTTAAAAAGTGAATTGAGAAGGTGAGACAAGTCTATGTTGCAAAAATGCCATCACTTTTGATTTATTGATTTGCGTTTATTGTATATAAATATTGCTATTTTTTTTTTTTCTCGGTTTTGGCCGAAAGAAACGATTGAATTGATACATACAACACTGGAGTTTAAACAATGATTTTTAGATAAGAAGAAAAAAAAAAAAAAAA
>JAKTYL010000226.1:0-16995 GCA_030578715.1 Magnusiomyces tetraspermus
GGTTTTAGATTTCCCCGCCCTTGTTGTGTTTGGGAGGTTATTTGTAGATGGGTATCCTATAATATGATTGCATTGGTGCTGGAAGGCTGCTGATGATAAAAATAATGTTTTGGCATCTAAGTTGAGAGCTTTCAAAAACAGCTCCTTCATCAAAAAGAGTGGCCATTGAAATATTAAAGCCAGAAGGAAAATCTGTATTCGAAACATAAAAGTTTTTCTGCGCAAGCTCAATAAGCCGCATTCCCTGCACAGCAGACAAAATGTACGTGTTGTCTGTACTAAAATTGAATGCTTTGTTATTTGTGCTGTTTATCGCCTGAGAGAAATGTTTATTCAAAAAGAATATTTTGATAGTTTTGACCAGCCCGCTAAAATCAACGTATGGAAATTCTTTCACTGCCTTCAAGAAAACAAAACATACTTGGAAATGTAGGTACGGTCCAATAATCAAGCAATGGCCGTTGGAAAACGTTTTCATTTTTCTAGAATCTAAATTACAGGCCATTTTCAACTTATCCAACTTATCCAACTAATCCAACTTTCCTAGGCCTCTCCGTACTTTGCTGGATATTTTATTAGCTTCAACAGGCGGCTCTTTAATTGCCTCTTTCCGCACCGCTTCGCTTATTCCCTGATATTGAAGAAGGGTAATGAATGCAAAGGTTGTAGCCGTTAAATTTTTTTTGTCAATACACAAAATTATATTGCCAAATCTGTATTCCTTATGTCGCCTAACCACCTCATCATAATCCTTAGTATGTAAAAGAAAGGGCGATTTAAGTGTTTTACTTTGTTGTTAAGTGTTTCCAGACACAGGACTAGCCTGCAATACAATTTCTGGCTGCTGCTCTTCCTCTTCTCTGTCAGAGTTTTCAAAGTTTCCATGGCCGCTCTTACTACCTGGCGAAAAGTTTTGCATGCTGATGCTAGAGTTGGGGAACTCACGTCATGTGTTTTCAGAATCGAGAGCAAAGCTAGTGTTTCCCTCATTGTCAAAGGTGGAACAACAGTACACAGCATCAATGCATTCCCTAACACCGCCACTAATTGGGGAAGAAGCGCCAGAGGCTTCATTATTATTACTAGCGTCATATGTAGAGTTATTATCAGCCGGCGATATATCGATTTCCATAGCGGAAGAAGAGGAAGTCGCTTGTTCTATTTGCATGCCGAGTAAAGGATCTCGATTAGTTGAGTTTGAGGGCGGCAAGTAACGCTTGTCAAGCAACCGACCCATCGCTTTTCTTTTATTATTCCTATTCTTGTCAGAAGCGCTCCAAAAATTATTGCTAATGCTATTAGCCAAATCTTTTTGGTTTGAAGCCATTATGGCTTTAGTGTAAGAATAAGGAGTTATCTTGGTTAATTCAATAATTTCATCCTTGATAACTGGGGTACTGAGCACTGCGGCGACCCGTGGGCATAACAAGTTTTCACAGTATATTCAATTGATTAGTTCTGCGGCTTGATCTGTCATTCCAACTATGCTCCTGGGCATTTCATCCATTAACGCTGGTCTGAAAAGAACATGTATAGCTCATTCTAAAGAGTAGCTACAAGAATGTGGTGGCTCACTCATTTTTGGCAAGATGATCAACAAGCCTAAATAGTTTAACTGTCTATGTAATTGTCAATGAACGAATGAATGAATGAATATCACCAAACTAGGTCAATAGTCAAAAGGTTATATTGCTTCTTTTCTGATTGATTATTATCCTGTATATCATGGCGTACAGTTATGCTGACAGTACAGCCGCTGTAGCTGTTCTTTAGTTTATATAATTTAATATGTATTTTATTTTATTTCGAGTTTAATACTGGATTCCAGCGGAATCCCGAGGAATCCGACCCGAATTGTAAACATTAATACAGCCCATTCATTGGCCCATATTTCATTCTATTAAGCCAACTGAAGCGAAGAATTTTGAGCCTCAACTTTGAGGTTTACGTGAATGTCACTGGAGCAAATTCGAGTTTTTGATTTTCAACCTCCATTACAAGTCACTTTCTCATCTTGCGAGAATTGTATGTAAGTCCACTTTTTGACGTCACAAAAGTTTCAGCAACAAAAAATGGCTGTCATGGGGTGGACCGTGTAGAAGGTAGCTGAACAGCGGATTTACTTGATCGATGTTACTGAAAAAAGGTGAAAAAATGATGACAGTGTTTACTCACATCTCTTATAGCTATTATTTTACGAAAGTCATTTTTTAGTACCAAGTTTTTTTTTATGTATGTAAGTTTTACAAAGGGACTTTTAACAAACAGACATTTTACACCACCATCCTGTTACAAATACCTCTTGTTTATAAACCGTAATAGGGCGTTACTCTGTTAAAATTTACAATAGTATTAAATCGATTGTGGTTTGGAATTGCCAAGTATGAACAGCTTAGGAGGCCTAAAACTGCTGAATAATTGGAAATTTTCGGAATAGAATCTACAAGCCACGATTAGCAATTGAATTTTGTTGCGATTGTTGAGTTTTATGCAATTAAAGAAATAATTAGCTTAGAAAATAATAACTCAAGACTAAGAATTTTTGCCAATTAACCTTTGTTTATGTTCACATGTAGTAATTGGATTAAAAGTAATTTATTTGTTTATTATTGATTTATAAATAATGTACTCATTTGAAAAAGTCCTTTGATATTTGAATTATTTACATTTTACAAACTGAAATTTCAGCAAGATATTTTTGCACATTTACTAGATTATTCAGCTTGAATAAGCTAACTCATTTAAAAGCTATGAGATGAAATAACGCTAGGCTTTTCCCAGATTGGTTTTTCCAATCCTACTTATAAGGGAATTTGAAAACTTTTTACAGTTAAATCCATTTGTAAGGTGCTGAAAACGCAAGTAAGTGTTTGTACGGTACTCTCGCTATAATCAGTGCAACTATAATATGAAAATACAAAATATTTTTGGTTTATGTATACCCGCCTGTTATAAGCTCCTTTTTTGTTCAATTCAGTATCATATCTTAGGGAAAAAAACTCCACTCAGTTATTTTTCGTTTCCCTACATTCCTAATACAACTTGCTATTTTCGTTTCAGTGAATAGTTGTTTGACAGCTATTTCACCGAACTCCAAAAGAGCCGCTGCTCGAATAGCAAATAGTTAATCCGTTTAAATGTCTACGTTTACAATTTGAACATTTACAATAATAGTTCAAACTTTTTTAAAGCCATGCACTCAAAGTTTTCAATGGTACGTTATAATTTTTGACATTTAGTTACTTATTTCAATTACTGAACAAAAAAACATGAGACTTAATTATCTGCTTCTGGAACTGTGTCTGGATTCCTCGTATTAGAGTACTTTCAAGAATTTTTTCAACTGTCTTATCAGCTGGAACAATTTTTCAAAAGTATACGTTACTACGAGCTTTTTCTAATTTAAATAAAAATGATTAGTAAAATTTTTGTTTCAATGAATATCTGATAATTCTTGACGAGTGTTTTGTAAACTACTGAAATGATATGTATGTAAATAATAGCTGATAATGTCATGTGACTTATAAAGTTTCAAAAAAAATTTTGTTACACTATTAACTACCTTTGATCCATTGTTCCTAATTGAACATATTGTCTCTACAAATACCAAAATGTCTACTAGTACCCATATTACCAAGCCATATGCCACTCGTGCTTTGACTCACCACAGTGAGACTGCTCGCAGATTGCTCAATCTCATGTCTAAGAAGCATACCAACTTGTGTGCTTCACTTGATGTGACTACTACCGCTGAACTTTTGAAGCTTGCCGACACACTTGGCCCTTACATTTGCATGGTCAAGACCCACGTTGATATTATCTCTGACTTTACATATGCTGGGACAGTGGAGCCTCTTTTGGAACTTGCTAAGAAGCACGATTTCATGATCTTTGAAGACCGCAAGTTTGCCGACATTGGCAATACTGTTAAGAATCAGTACTCCAAGGGTGTATACCGTATTGTAGAGTGGGCAGATATTACTAACGCCCACTCTGTTCCTGGCGAAGGTATTATCAGTGGATTAAGAGAAGCTGCTAACGAGTTTGTTGACGCCGAACAGAAGCAGGGTAAATCGACTGATCGTGGTCTTATTATGCTTGCCGAACTTTCTTGCAAGGGTTCATTGGCTACTGGCTCTTATACCACCAAAACTGTAGATCTTGCCCATAACAACCGTGATTTCGTTTTTGGTTTCATTGCACAAAACAGAATGGAAGAGCAGCAAGATGACAAGGGCACCTTTGAAGATTGGTTGATTTTGACCCCAGGTGTTGGTTTGGACGACAAGGGCGACGGTTTGGGTCAGCAGTACAGAACTGTTGACACTGTTGTTAAGAATGGCTCCGATGTCATCATTGTTGGAAGAGGCTTGTTTGGAAAAGGCAGAGATCCTGTTGTGGAAGGCAAGAGATATAGAGATGCTGGCTGGAAGGCATATGAAGAAAGAATTAACTAAACGTTGTTGAATGGAATATACACCAAACAGAACAAAAATAGAAACGAAATTGTATTTATAAATAAAAATCAATTACTTTCGACGGAAGATATTTGACAAATACCAAAGCTAACTTTGAGCACTATGGAGATAAATCTCGTAGTTGCAAATACTAATTCTTCTTTCTAATAAGATATGATATAAGAAAGATTACCCATGCGTTTCAAATCCTTGACTTTGGATATTCCTTTAATTGATTTCAAAAGCTTCATGGGTAATTCTCAAGTAATATCAGCTTAGCTAGGTAATTTTCAAAAATTTCAAATACAAATCTAGACTTGAACAAGCATTGAAATTTCATCGGACTCCAGATGTTTTTTGATATTAAAACACAGTTACCTACAATTGAGGAAATATAAAGATAAGCAAACTCTAATTTGGGATTTTAAGAAAATATTTCAAAAACGCTACAATGATATCATTTATTATTTTGATACTTTCCATGTTCTATTTCTCTTTATTGTCATTGATATTGACAATGAAATGACTTGACTGTTTTATCAAACCTTCAATTGAAGATCTGCGACTCGACACTCATGTGATAACCTTTTTTTAGCCAATCGGCTGATGAGAATTATATCCCGTAAAAATAACAGCTAGCAAAATAATTTATGAAAAATGTCAATACCCAAATACTTCAAGACTTGTAGTCATTTGCTTTTATCAGCGATTATTGCCAATGTCAATTCCTTTATATTTGTTGTTGATATAACTAACAATATTTTTCCTAAATAATTTTTAACCGACATGACATAAAGTTTATCGGTTGTATCTTATTTGAGACGGAACATGTGTTGAAAAGCGACGAAAATTAGGATGGTATGAGAAGCCAGGAAGTACCGCTAATATGTTTACATTTGATGTTACTACACAATAACAAATAGACAGGTCTTTTTCTTAGCGATTTCGTAATTGGGTAGCGCATTCTATGATAAGTGAAGTCATAGAGCCAATAGGTAGCCACGTCTATAAACAATAAAATCAAATCAAAATTAAATGACAAAAAGTTAGTTCAGTGCAGGAATCGTACATTTTTGCAGGCATAGAGACCAGTCGAAAAGAAATGTCAATTCAATCGCATCCAAGACTGAAATAAAATAACAGTTATATGAATATTTTAGAGTATAGAAGGATTTTATGACTTTTTTTTTAAACAGCGTTAGCTCAACAAATCGAGAAGAAATGTTGTTAGGAACATAGACATATATATCAGCATTTCAATATATTTAAGATATTGGTAAGACCAAACCACCAGCAAAAGAAAGAGCCTTCAATGTAGGCAAATCCGCTTTTAGTAGGCTATCTAGAGAGTTCACCCTTTACAAACACCACTTGCTACTACCGTTTTGCTTGTATCCCAGTCACTTTAGCGCTTTATAATCTCTATCCCTTGAATATAGGTACTGCGAAAAGGTATATTGATTTATTTTGCTGCTCACTAAATATTTCGTTCTTTCGACATGAACTTCCGTACAGTATCTTGCTCCACCATGAAAATACTACAAAATCCCATACTATCTCATATTTAACTTCAACCCTTTAGCCGATTGAATATCTTTTTGACTGCCCACCAAAGAATATTTCAAGCTGCCTTTGGTACTTTGTTTCTCTCTCTACACAGTGCAGGAGTAAATATTTCATATATATATATATATATATATATATATGTATACAAAAAGGGCCATTCTGTTTTGCTTTTTTAAGTATGGCAGCCGCGTCCCGTTGTTTGGAAAATTTGCTTCACTGTATATGACACTCTTATTACAATTATTGGCATTTGAATCTTGAGCTCTACAGGCATTCATATACATTTATATTCATGGTTACACAAAACTACACGATATAAGATAAAAACGCAGACAAGTATGTTCATTTTTATAAACGTATACTATTGTTCCGAGGCTAACGTGTATATATACATAAAGTGAAGCAAACGAATGTGACGAAGCACAAGTATTTATGGGCGCTTTATGCTAGGCCTTGAGGGTAAAATATCTGTAAATAGTACATTCGTACCGTCAACATAAATAAAGATAGGGCGGACATTTGAAATCGCTAAGACACTCAAAAATAAAATAAACCCTACAAATGAATAAAAATTGTAAAAATGGTTTTTGAAAGCAAACGCATATATATATATTGTATGTATGGGTTTTATCAAAGTATAGATGCAAATCTGAAAATATGCTAGATACGATTGTCTCAAAATGGCATAAGGGTGGAGTATCAAGAAATATCCGCTGACCATAAACTGTTTCTTGTTAATTGAGAAAAAGAACTACAGTTATAAACCCTCGTGAAACACTAATTCTTAAAAAAAAAATGAGCATCCTGGTCTATATTTTAATAATTGTAATAATGAGGGGGCATAAAATAAATAAAAAAGGGTAGAAAAAGTTAAACGAAAAAATCCTGCTGGCTAGCTCCAAAAATGTGAATGAACCTTTAGTTCATAACATGGTTTTCGACTTTATGATCCTACAAGGTTATATTTTACAAGTATTAAAGGGACCTTCCCTTCCATTTACCTGAAAAAATGACTAATGGGTCGAAAAAAAAATTAGTTTGCAACAAACACCAAGATCATACCAAGCTCAAGTTTTCACTATTTAAATAATAGCGTATATATTGTTTTCTTTATTCTCTTTACTTTTGGTATAAATCTTTCATAATATAACAAAAAAAAGAAAGCAAAAGCCTTACTCTGTACCGAAAGAATAAAAAATCAACCTTTCCAAGGGCTTGGGAAAGACGCTAGTGCCAACGCTTTTTATTTCCTGTTTGAAAAGTTTGGACTGCTCTTCAGGTTTTACTGTCATATCTTAGAATCAGCTTTAATGTAAATATATCATTTATTTGTTTCTTAGCAATCAGTACAGTCATTCACACACTTTCACATTGATACTTGTTGGTAATACGTTCACCCTCACTCACCCCAAAAATAATGATGCTAAGAAAAACCAAATTACAAAAAGATATTAATACCAGGGATATTATTAATTCAAGAAATTTCCAGTGTTAATATTGGCCATAGTAGTTTAGTTTAGTTTCTTTCAAAAGCTTTTAGCATTTCTTCCTAGAATATCAAGCCTAATGATGAACTAAATATTAGGATAGATGAATGACGATTTTTCAGGGCCGCAAATAAACAAACATAGGTCAATAGTTTTTAACTGTCTCAAATGGAGTCTAAATGGCCTTGCATTTATTCAGCCCAGACACAGCCAAAGAAAAGGCATTCTTATTGTTATTTTCACAGGCCCAGAACTATATTACTCAAAAAGACAAATAAATGAGGGAAAAAAAATAATAGGAATAAATATAAATGAAATGAAGCAAGTAAAAAACGAATTGAATAATTTCATTTTTGTTTTTTGAAAGCACGATAGTCGACAAACGTTGAACAATCAAGAAAGTTTGGTAGGATCAAAGAGTCTTCGGTGCATATGTCGAAAACCTTCTTTTTAAAAAAAAACTAGACAAAATAACGGTTTAAAGGCACAAAAAACAATGAAAATAAAAAAGGGATCTCCAAACTACATAAAAATAATATTAATAAAAAAATAGAAGACAAGCCACAATAAAATAATTCCAGGGTAGTCGAAATCACAAAGGCATTGAAAGGAAACAATGGATATTGAAAAATATTGTAAGCAATTATCTCGTTAAATACAACGTTTAAAATAAGCAAGATCTCGAGAAAGCAAACAGGATATAAAATCAAATACCTCTACTATCTTTTGTACATGGACTTGTAAAAGTATACACGCACTTTTTCTAACTTTTGTAAATGCTGATTTATGTCCCTATATTTATTCCAGCTAAATATCAAAGATGAGCAAAAAGAATGCTGTCAAGATGGGCTGGTTTTCACTTCTTGCCCAATGTTAGCCCGGCGGATTTGGATCTGTTTATTCAAGTGAATATCTGTTAATTTGTTTGTTTGGTTAGATGTCCATCTATGAACTAAATTTGTATAAGAATGATACAAAAGAAAGTGATTTTCATAAGAAATAAGCAATAAAAGTCTTGGAAGAATACAGATAGTATGGTTTTCCAAGATTGTGCAGGGTATTATTATGTACAATTAATATTGATTTCTTTTTCTTTTAAGGTTTTCCATTCAATGTACATCTGGTTTTATTTTTTGTAGATCTTTTCGTAAATGTCAAGTTCGAGAACTAAATAAAGTAGTGGGCTATAAGTAAACAACACAGTCATTCATGTATGTTATAAGAAAAAAAGGTAAAGCCATGAATAAAAGAAATAAAAATCGAGATGAAATATACACAGTGAAGCTAATTTTCCACACAACGGGATACGGCTGCCATACTTAAAAAAGCAAAACAGAATGGCCCTTTTTGTATACATATATATATATATATATATATGAAATATTTACTCCTGCACTGTGTATGTGAATAAGAAATGACGATAAAGAAAGGTTTTCATTTCTTTTGGAAATCACAGACGCTACAGAGAAACAAAGGTTGTTGGCAAAAAGTAGGGAATGAGTTGGTGCTCTGTTTTTTATGTTGAGTATTGTTGAAGGGTTCTTAGCTAGTATCTTTTTGAACCACTGGTAAACCCTCGGAGACTTGAGTTGCGATTTTCCAATATTACAAAACAAAAAAGATCTACTGTTTTACAAATCTCTAAATAAAGCTTCAGTTACATAGAGATATGCACTCCAATTCGTCTTTTAGCTTTAGTCGGGTCGTTACTTTTACCTAAAATAACAAGTTCAAACTGCTGGGCGAGCAATAATCAATAGGCTCTATCCGGTTGTTTATTGTGGGTTGGAAATATTTATAAGACTACAGCTTGATACAACATAATGAAAAGACAAGAGAATTAATAAGCAAATAATAAAGTTAAGTAAGGAAAAAGAAAAGAGTATACGAACCAAATAATCAACTGATTATCTAATAAGGATTTCAAAAAAAAAGCCATTGCATTTTAACCTTTTTGGTACAATGAAATTTTGATTGTCGGTCCTAATTACTTTTTGCTCAAGCATTCATTTGAACTGGTATCTTTTTTTCAATTAATACAAATGACACTAACAATTCATATATTTATATAAATATGTATATATAAGCCTATTTTTTTTTTTCACTTGTTCTAGACCAAAAAGCCATTTATGGGTATGGAAAGAGCATTAAGAATAGGAGAAAAAAAAAAAAAAAAGAGACAAATGACAGATTGTAACTTATTTTTATTTTTCACAGTTTTTGTAAAAATGAAATACGAACATTTACCACCCTGTCCTTTCTAAACATCAGCACGTAATGTGAGTGGCTACTAGCTATTAAAGGTCAATACTCAATTACCATCTAGCAGCTTTAGCGTCCATATTTGCTTTTATTAATAGGCTCGTATTTGTTCATTGTCATACACTGTGCTCTTGGTATCTATTAAGTTCATTCAAATGTTTATTCAACTGTCTTTCTTGCCTGGATTGTCAACGTGTTTTGTTTCTTTTTCAATGCCGCTTCAACACACCATTTTGTATTAATTGGATGTGTAGTTTTAATACCAATAATTAATTGTTTGAAAAAGTTTATTGATTGGGTCATTAGGATGTATTACCTCTTCACTAGGACAAAGGCGCCCAAAACTCTTCTTTAAATTATTTTATTGGACAAGCTTAAAAAAATGAAAAGCAATTGAAGGCGAAAGAACGGCTTGACTAGTGAACTGAGATTACCTGCTTGAGCCAGCAAGTGTCTGTGTTTGTGGTAAAGAACTAGAACCGGACTTTACCATGGCATGGAATCATTCTTAATAAAAAGCATTCACTTTGCTCAATTGAAAACACAGTCGGTAAAATTACATCTTAATTAGGGCTCAACAATACGTCTTATATGAAACGGAATATCTAGTCAAGTCCAATATTATTGAGAGCCAAGAAAAACACATAACGGTCAATGAATATCAAGAATAAAGAAGCAAGAATGAAAGTGAAGATATTTGGAGCTGTCCAAAAAGCCGCAGGATAGGTACTCTGAGTTACTAAATTTTGCATGTCCGTTTCCAGCATCTTTGATTTCCTGATTTAAATTACAAGTAACAAACAAGAAAGCAAATAGTACCAATTGACTGTAAAACATCAAATAGTCTGTTTTCTTTCTTTCTTTCCTTCTTGAGCTATTTCATCAATGCCCAGATACCAAAAAGGAAAACTTGAAAAAAATGCTAAAGCGGTGCCTTCCAATATTTTGCGAAACGGAAAGATCGAGACCATGACTCCACTAAATAAAATTATTGGTTCTATGAAAAGCACGATACAATCTGGTGAAGGTCTTTTTGTTTGTTTTGTGATTTAGTTTTGGATGGTAAGGTGATGACGGCAGATATGCTGACGATCAAGCTGGTTGTATATGTACAGCTAATACACTTACAAGTACAAGTGAAAATGTCCCTTCATTTCATTTATCTATCCTCTCTTTCTCTTGTTCAACCCACACGCTACGCTCAACGATCAAATTCAAGTGAATGAAAGGGATAATGTGTTTCTTTACTACTGGCTAAAACATATTTAATCGATCACGTTAACCAGAATGCAAACAGGAACTGTGCATATTAGTATGAATTTAAGGTATAACGTTTATTTTTCGATTAACCAAGTAACAATATATTTAATAAGAATGACAAATAAAAATTTCAGCACAGTAGTAACAATAATCGATGAATAAAGTTATGTATGGTGAGTCTAAGAATATATATTTTATATTTGTTAAAAGCAAAAAAGCCGAAACAAATGTTCCTCAACCAGCGAAAACATATGGGAACACATATCGTTTCTTTGGGTCTATTAAGCAGCCACTTAAAGCTGACATTTACCAAGATTCTTGTTCCCAATGCTGGGCGTTGACCAAATACCCAACCATCCCAAAATTTGGCAACCAACGCTCATTGTCTGTACAATAACATTAAAATCACATATTGCAACCATATAGCACTACTACTCCTACTGCTACTAATACCACTAATATTGTCATTCTCATAATCAACATACACTATTATTATTTTTTCAAATAAAGCCATTACCATGATTCGTTAATTGGTTCATTAATGCCGGTAAAACTTTCTTCGAGCACGAGTGCCGAAAACAAACACCGAAGATTTAACCCTAAGCCTTGATAAACATTTTCACTCATTTTATTCAAAAAAAAAAAATTTTATTTCGTTTCTTTTTTTTTTCCTTACAACACGACGATTCAGTTTTATTGACCTTGGTTTTTCAAAACACCCAAGAATTAGGAAATGTGCCTTCATCGAAGTAGTTATAACGTCAATAGGATAAAATATTACCTTACATATAGTATTAGGAAAAAAAAAAAGATTGTAATCATTATTAGTGTATACGCTTCTGTAAATTAAAACAATAAATAAAAAAATAACAGTACAGCTATAATACCATTACATTGATAATTTTTTGTAATGTGAAAGGTGGGCAAAAGATGATTATTGAACATTATCATCATCATTATGATTATGATTAAGTTCAGTATTCTATTTTTTATTAATTCTATTAATATATTAAATTTATTATCCCGATAACTTTATCGCTGAATTTCTCAATTCCAAATAAGAGTTAAAAGAATAATTTGCCAGTTGCGCCGCCAAGTCGGGACGTAACGATTTTCGATACAAATCTTGGAGTAGATCGTCTTCCATCGGGACTTCTAATAGTGCAAGTCGTCGTTCAATTTCATAGTTGTGCGCCGCGATTGGCGTGCGAAAATCTTGTCTTAATGCATACAATTCCTTGAATGCATCCACTGATTTAAATTTTCGGTTCAAGAACCTCGCTTCTTGTTGAATAAATATCAGCGTCAAAAAGCCCTCGTTTTCTTCGACCATGACTTTATATCGATTCCGTAAAGATCGTCGCAGATCTTTATTAGACAAAGTTTTGATGTATGCTTGGATCAAGTGGCCTTGATATTGTGGATGTTGAATTATGGGTTGCGCATGTCGGTTGAACCGTCGCTCATGGTCTTCTAGAGATGATGAAGATTGGTTTATTTGGTCAAGCTTCTGTAAAATCTGTATTTGAAGCATATTGTTTGTAGTATTAATCTTGACTGATGAAAGGAGATGAAATGTAAGGGATGAATTTATAAGAGATTATATATAAATACACAGATATGGGTGTATTTGTTTATGAGAATTGGCAAATATGCAAGTATTTATAGCTATGTGAGTAGCAAATGGTAATTGGAATAGTAACAAAAAGAAAGAAGGCAAAGAAATAGTATATTGTAGCGTGAAGGGAAGTGAGAATAAATAATGAGAAAAATGAAAAAAGTAAAGGTTTTTGAGATAACGGGAATTCGTCATTTATATATTCAAAAAAAACTATAAAATGAAATATCAAAAGATAGTTCTATTAATACCAAAAGATTTGTGATATATAATAATAAATACACTGTAAAAACGTAAAAAAAATACCGGGCAGGGTAAAGGAGGGAGGTATTGCCACCATATTGAAATTTACAAAAAAGAAGTGAATGTAAAATACGATGTAAGGATTACCTAACGTTTCTACCTTAAGTTGCCTATCAGTTCTTCGAGGAAGCCGTAAAGTAAAAAAGTAATAAAGTCACTAAATAAATAATTTAATAAATTAATAACTCAAACTGAATAAATAAAAAGAATGATTTGCAAATAATTACATAAGCAGCTTCTTGAGTTTGGAAAACCCATAGATATCTTGTATGGATCAGCATGCTATCATGACAAACAATAGGCACTAGCTACAAAATGTGTACTCGATCATGGGCAATTCTGGCTTTATTGCCAAAACAAAAAACAAATGTTAAGTCATTCACCAGTCAATCCTTCTAAAGTAGATTTCAAGGTCTCTACCTATACGCTCTACTAATACCGTAGTACAATATAAAATTTATTTGTATATATATATACCGGTTGGCGGTCTAGGGCCTTTGAGTCTCCACAGTTTCAAAAACTAGACTGATTTTGCCAGGAGTTGTCACTGTAACTCATAACAAATTTAGTAATGTTAAAAAAATTAGTACTGAAAACAACTATAGTTCACGAGAAATTATTACATCTCAGAAACATTACCTATATGTTGCAGAATTACTGATAAACTGATTGGGGGAATGATTGGATGGATACCTTGCAAGTGACAATGACATTGTTGATTAATCCAAGTAAGTGAGACAACAAAAAAGTCAACTAACCATTAGATTTGGCTAAAATAAAAGTTTGCGAAAACCAGGAAATTATAAAAAAGAAGAATAAATAAAAAGTGAAAATAACAGTCGTTTAAAGTATCGCTTACAGATACTTACTTTATGTATTTTTTTTTCCTTTAAATTCTAGTTGATGCTTTTTGCCAGGGCAAGTCCTAGCCCAGTTGGTTGCTAAATCCTTGGCTGATTTTGCCGGCGTGTTGCAATTGTGATTTAGTTTAATTAGTAAACGATTCACTTTGTCGGGCTTCATATCAAAACATGCACAGTGTATGTACGCTTGAGATTTTCGATAGAGATAACTGCGTTTCATATAGATATTTTCATCTTTTTATTCGTAGGCAGTGAAAGTTTTTAAAACTGCAAGATCCCTCTAAACGACCGAAACTGTCAAATAGATTGGAAAAATGATGATAAAAACAAAAAACAAACTATGGAGTTGAAATCTACAAGAGTCAACCAAATTTTGGATGTTGATGTCAAAGGCGGATTAACAGTTACTAAAGAAGCATACATTTAACAGTACTGGACGGTATTATCTACCACCACTCTATTCCACAGAAAACGGGGTATAATTAATAACGGAGGCTTATTAATGCTTGTATATTTCTAGCAAAGCATGCCCACTAAAGTATGATACAAAACAGAATTCAATATACAAGCGCTTTAAATAAACAAAAAATTTAGGGGTGTATTCCGAATAACCGAAAACAAAACAGTGGAGCACCAAACACGAAAATAAACGAAAAGGTGACAGGGTTAAGGTAAAATAGATGTCTTTGTTTGGGTGTTGAAGTGGGTTTTGACGGTTGAAGTTTTCGGTAGTATCAATTGTGAATTTATATTCATCAAAACTAACGACGAGAGTTATTACATTGTCTTGGATGTGAAGCTGGTTTTTATTGGTGGATTTCGACTATATGCAACGCTGAGTCTTCACGTTCTATTCCAACAGTTCACAACTACACAGAAGCCTTGAAAGCGATAGAAGGAAAGAAAAGAAAATATCAAATACAAAATTAAACTGAATCATTGAACAGACTAGGTCCCGCGTTTTCCTTTACCAACTCCGGCAATGCGTAAAACTTGATCCAGCCTTTGTTTCTATACCCGTACAAACTTTTGTTTGTAAAAGATCGTGAATCCCGAAAGAAGAAATGTAAAATTTAACTACAAGTAAAGAAAAATCACGGTAGCCATTTTTTGTTGCTGAAACTTTTGTGACGTCAAAAAGTGGACTTACATACAATTCTCGCAAGATGAGAAAGTGACTTGTAATGGAGGTTGAAAATCAAAAACTCGAATTTGCTCCAGTGACATTCACGTAAACCTCAAAGTTGAGGCTCAAAATTCTTCGCTTCAGTTGGCTTAATAGAATGAAATATGGGCCAATGAATGGGCTGTATTAATGTTTACAATTCGGGTCGGATTCCTCGGGATTCCGCTGGAATCCAGTATTAAACTCGAAATAAAATAAAATACATATTAAATTATATAAACTAAAGAACAGCTACAGCGGCTGTACTGTCAGCATAACTGTACGCCATGATATACAGGATAATAATCAATCAGAAAAGAAGCAATATAACCTTTTGACTATTGACCTAGTTTGGTGATATTCATTCATTCATTCGTTCATTGACAATTACATAGACAGTTAAACTATTTAGGCTTGTTGATCATCTTGCCAAAAATGAGTGAGCCACCACATTCTTGTAGCTACTCTTTAGAATGAGCTATACATGTTCTTTTCAGACCAGCGTTAATGGATGAAATGCCCAGGAGCATAGTTGGAATGACAGATCAAGCCGCAGAACTAATCAATTGAATATACTGTGAAAACTTGTTATGCCCACGGGTCGCCGCAGTGCTCAGTACCCCAGTTATCAAGGATGAAATTATTGAATTAACCAAGATAACTCCTTATTCTTACACTAAAGCCATAATGGCTTCAAACCAAAAAGATTTGGCTAATAGCATTAGCAATAATTTTTGGAGCGCTTCTGACAAGAATAGGAATAATAAAAGAAAAGCGATGGGTCGGTTGCTTGACAAGCGTTACTTGCCGCCCTCAAACTCAACTAATCGAGATCCTTTACTCGGCATGCAAATAGAACAAGCGACTTCCTCTTCTTCCGCTATGGAAATCGATATATCGCCGGCTGATAATAACTCTACATATGACGCTAGTAATAATAATGAAGCCTCTGGCGCTTCTTCCCCAATTAGTGGCGGTGTTAGGGAATGCATTGATGCTGTGTACTGTTGTTCCACCTTTGACAATGAGGGAAACACTAGCTTTGCTCTCGATTCTGAAAACACATGACGTGAGTTCCCCAACTCTAGCATCAGCATGCAAAACTTTTCGCCAGGTAGTAAGAGCGGCCATGGAAACTTTGAAAACTCTGACAGAGAAGAGGAAGAGCAGCAGCCAGAAATTGTATTGCAGGCTAGTCCTGTGTCTGGAAACACTTAACAACAAAGTAAAACACTTAAATCGCCCTTTCTTTTACATACTAAGGATTATGATGAGGTGGTTAGGCGACATAAGGAATACAGATTTGGCAATATAATTTTGTGTATTGACAAAAAAAATTTAACGGCTACAACCTTTGCATTCATTACCCTTCTTCAATATCAGGGAATAAGCGAAGCGGTGCGGAAAGAGGCAATTAAAGAGCCGCCTGTTGAAGCTAATAAAATATCCAGCAAAGTACGGAGAGGCCTAGGAAAGTTGGATTAGTTGGATAAGTTGGATAAGTTGAAAATGGCCTGTAATTTAGATTCTAGAAAAATGAAAACGTTTTCCAACGGCCATTGCTTGATTATTGGACCGTACCTACATTTCCAAGTATGTTTTGTTTTCTTGAAGGCAGTGAAAGAATTTCCATACGTTGATTTTAGCGGGCTGGTCAAAACTATCAAAATATTCTTTTTGAATAAACATTTCTCTCAGGCGATAAACAGCACAAATAACAAAGCATTCAATTTTAGTACAGACAACACGTACATTTTGTCTGCTGTGCAGGGAATGCGGCTTATTGAGCTTGCGCAGAAAAACTTTTATGTTTCGAATACAGATTTTCCTTCTGGCTTTAATATTTCAATGGCCACTCTTTTTGATGAAGGAGCTGTTTTTGAAAGCTCTCAACTTAGATGCCAAAACATTATTTTTATCATCAGCAGCCTTCCAGCACCAATGCAATCATATTATAGGATACCCATCTACAAATAACCTCCCAAACACAACAAGGGCGGGGAAATCTAAAACC
>JAKTYL010000227.1:0-16881 GCA_030578715.1 Magnusiomyces tetraspermus
CTCAAAAAGGTAGACACTGGCCATTATTTTGCACAACTATCAACAACCCTTGGCGTTTTAAAAGATATCCCAGCCACAATCGAAAGCTGCAAAGCATCTTTATTAATTGTTGATTCCAAAAATACAAAGTGCAGCTTGCCTGGTGTTTCTCTTCCAGCAGTGAAATCATTTGAACTCTACCGTGTTGACTCAACAGACAATGCACCAATTGATATTTATAAAACCCTCACTGGGTTTAGATTTCCTAATCTATGTCATTTTACAGACAAAACTGGATTCCTTGGTGCTCGCAACAAGTTTTTCCTGGATAACAAGACGATGCAAAAGTTGGTAACATACAATGCCAGTATTGGACCACTCAGCCATCATTCTTGCTCCACTATAATGTCATTATTGACTAACGATGACGGGTTTAAATCTTTGAAATCGTGCAAACAACTCTCGCTGAACGACTACTTATTCACAGGTGTGGAAAACAAACAGTTTCGCAAGCAAAAAGCATACACCACATATCGTCAATTACAAAAAGAGATTTCATTGTTTTACAAACTAGTCAACAATGGGTTGATTGATGCAATTAAGTTTGTGGGCCTTTCAAACAAGAAAAACACAAATGCACAGAATTGCTACAACATCGACTACTTTGACAGTTTTTACATCGACAATGCCGTTGATGTTCTTGACAACAGTTTGATACCAAAGGAAATTTTGCTTGATTTAGTTGCAGACCCGAAATCCATTTTGGAAAGCCACTTTAACAACAAAGAATGGACTTTGGCCAAAGTCGATCTAAACATACTTGATGAAAATCAAAAAGAGGCACTTGACTACATTCACCCAATCATTGTTAAGCATTCGTTTTGGGACATGGTATTCAAAGCATTGGCGTCATTGGATAATCTTGAGTTTGTACAGCTAGACCGGTTTGATGTATTTGAGGGAATGCCTTATAGGTTTATTCAACATGGCCAAAGAACAAACTTTTTGGACATGCCTGAACTCCAAAAGTTAGCAAAATCCAACCCAAGACTCAAAC
This sequence comes from Magnusiomyces tetraspermus, assembly GCA_030578715.1. NCBI lineage: Eukaryota > Fungi > Ascomycota > Dipodascomycetes > Dipodascales > Dipodascaceae > Magnusiomyces > Magnusiomyces tetraspermus. Next base: position 1,037 of record JAKTYL010000227.1, read on the forward strand.
AAATCTGTGTTCCTGAGTACGAGTTGTACCAAAACAAAAATACCTTGGAAGAATACAAATCTCAGGAAGAGAAAACCCAAAATGGGCTGGAGCTGTACGCATTGAGATCTATCAAGCAGCAATCTAGAATGCATATTTTTGGTCAAAAGACAGCTACTCATGAAAAAAGCTTGTGTAAAGTTGTGGATGTTGTGGCATACCGAGGCAAGGCCGCTGAATGCTTGATACGTGCAAAGAGAGGATTACATGGGTTGGAAGCAATGAAAGTTATTGCGAAAACAAAAGCAAATATATTGTCTCGTCATAAATATGAATCTGACTATGAAAATGATGGGTTTGGTGGTTGGCTGTGACTTTGATTAAGCTTGTGTTGATGTTACAGAGGGGTGTTTTACAGTTTAAATACGTAATAGTATGAATATATTTTTGAATAATTTTAATCAATCAAAATAATTGAAGCCTAGTTAATTACTACATTTTACTCATTTCAATGTTGAAACATCATATTTTGTAGATTCATAAAAGTCAAGTCTTAAAATATACAGGAATTTATCAATCTCTCAACACAAAAATTGCATCAAGTGTAAAATTGGAATATAATGGTAAACTAGATGATAACCAAAAAAGATACGGCAATTTAAGCTTAATTTTGTCACAAAGCGCTAATGCCCCTTTGCGTATACGATAAGAAATATATTTTTAGCGTTTCGAGTGGCAGAGGTTTCTCCTATCAAATGGGTATACTTTTTCTTTATTTTTTTTATTGTTTGACCGGGCACAAATATTGCAGACTGTATAGAAGATTGCGAAATAATGAGTAGAACAAGGAAAAGAAGAAATGCTAAAAGATATACGAGACGTAGAGCCAGCTGGTACACAAATAAACAAAACAGTGTGATATTTAAATTTTGTTTCAGGCCTCGGCTTATAACCTTCAATAGGCTTAGTGTTTTTCGTCAAAACCTCCTTATTTGGTGTTCAATTTGGAAATACAATAAATACATTCATATTGTGACCTAAAAATAGTAAAGTTTGTTAGTGGGTTGAAAAAAACCAGGCTGGACTCTCGCATCCTCTCCCTCGCTCGTACACTCGAAAAAACATACATTCTCCCACTCACACATTTTAAAAAAGTACCCAGGTACGAGTGACACTCACAGCGAATTCTCACCTACCGTGATTTAAAACAAACACATATATTCAGTTCACATATAAAATATAAGCTACTAACTTATATTAAGACTTCACTCACAAAGCATAATGGCAACTAATACTCATCAAAAGCAGTCATAGTCGGCACTCAACATATATTTACAGGTCTCTCACAGACAACGGTCACAGCTTGAAAGACTTGTGAGCGAGAGAAAGCTTCACTTTATTAACGACGGGAAAAAAGTTGAAACCTTGCTTAACAGTTCAATATAATAACAGTGACTGGGTATGCCTAATATTGAAAAACATTTGTTGTAGCATGGCCATACTGCTGTCTAGTCCAACCAGCTTCCAGCATTGTAAAACATCCGTAATCTCCGGGTGTGTTTGAAGTTCTAGCCTCTCCTTCACTATCATAGGTGCCTGCAAGGATGGCCCTCAAAAAGTATGAATTTTGTTCCACAGTCAAGTCGAAAAACATACCAAAAACTTCCCATAAGCCGAAGTACTTTGTACTGAGAACGTCAGAAGAAAAACAGCGTCTTGAAGTTGTTAAAGGACCACTACCGCCTGTGGTGATGATTGAGTACAGCCAAAGTGCAACCAACGTCCTCGGTGAAATGTTAGTAGTGTGCTCACTGAAAAAAACTGACAATGGCCTCAAGCACTCTTGGTATACCTTATTTACAAACTCTAGGAGTTCCATGGGATCGGTGGCAGTAAAAAAAGATACACTGAGGTTTGATAGTCTTTGATCAATTGATTCTGCAAAACAATTGCAAAAGGCGAGTTGCCCAAAAGTATATCTCTTTTTAAGGAGATCCATGATACTATATGGATGAACCGTTTTTTCAATAATATTTCTAGTATCTGAGTTCAAAAACAATAGCTCAGTGCGGTTGATGTTTTTTTAGCCAACCTCATAGCTTTGTGATGCGCCTTTCCTTTGTCAAATATCACTCTTTTCAGCGTTTCGGAAAAGGCTCCAGCCGGAATATCCGAATCCTTCAATAAAGAACTGCTGCTGTTAATGTATGCAACAATAGGAAACCATTCTGAATTTTTCATTTCTCATGGAGAGTAAACCAGTGGGGCAAGAGTGAACGACTCCATATAATACACTTTGCTAATGAATTTTGTATTACTGAAAAAGTCTCCAACACTAGAGGTATTGGCACGAATATTCTTTTGACCTTTGCTTGAGGGCTGCCTTTTCACATTTATTCATTTGTCGTATAACTTTTTGGTCCTTTGTAAATAGTTTTGTTGACTGTTGAAACGTATTTTAGGAATCTGGAAATGTTAACCCCAGCTGGAGTTTCTGCTCATTTTTTTGGATATTTATTTCCGTTGGTATAATGGGAAGTGGGACAAATAAGGACTGGCATTCAGTCATATACTCATCCTCTTCAAAATATGCAAGAGGCGCAGAGTGCGGATAGTCAGAAGTTTGATCACAATTGTAGACTCTATCTGGAGCGCAATCACAATAATCTGCGAAAACAAAATCTGAGCCAAAAATATCATTTTCAGAACCGATTCAGGTTTTGATATCAATGGGATTTTGATTTTTAGGCTCAGTTTGATTGTATTTTCAGTTAAACATTTAGTTGTGTTATTCGTATTAGTTTTAGTTACATTTTTGGTTGCGTTATCAAAGCTGTTATCGTTATTAGTTTCGACTTTACTGTCATTATTGGTTTTGTTTCCAGAGTTATTATTGCTTTTTCTATTGTTATTCGATTTGGCTTTATTTCCCAATTTATTTTTACGGCTGAACCTAGTACCATGTTGTAATTGTTAGCATGGGGTAGGAAAATAATAAAGTGAAGGTCAATACAAGGCATGAAGAAAGAACCGAGTTTTTTGAAAATGGGTAGTACTAGTATTGGTCATCCCGTCATCTTTATACTGGAGCTCGATATGTCTGAAATGCTTGATGTATTCTATGACAATTCAAAATTTCAAAATTTCTAATTATTATCGATAGAGTAGTTTAACAATAAAACATTTCATATATCTGAAATGACTGTGTTCTAAAAAGTTAATAAAGAAAAAACTTATCTAGTTCAAACAGAATTGTGTTTACAATTAAGAATTAAACCAAGTCGAAGAACAGTTTTGAAGAAAGCTTTAGATATATTTGAAAGCCAAATAAGAACTGAAAACATAAACTCTGAAATTTATTAAACAACAGCCATGAGTGAGTATTAAAGCCTCAAAGTTGTGCGAATTCGCATGCCCCTAGCGCTGATTACTTTTGCCCATTTATCATAGTTTGGTCAAGCCTTTTCCTTATTTCCTATTCTTCATTTTATACTGCTAGTACAAAAACATTAAACTATGAACTATCCATAAAATAAAAACAGTTCAAAAATGGTTTCTTTGAACAATTTAACTGTTTAGATTTTCCGAGTTTTCTACTAAAAGAAAGATTTATCACAGATTTATCTGTTCTGCTCCCTTGTGGATTAAATTTTATTCCTGAGAAGGCCATTTGAAATCTAGGCGTAGAGACTTTCACTTAACAATTAATCCTCAATACTGAATACTTGATTTTTTTGCCTTTGAAGTTCACGGTACACTCGATTCATCACAGTGCAGAACTCTAGCCGTTAAAAACCAAAAAAAAAAAAAAAAAAAAAAAAATCCGACGGGTTATATACACAACTTAACTAGTTACTAAAAAAAACAAAGAAGTGAGGCTGTTACAAGTTTATTCAGATAAAAAATTTCAAAACCAGTAAATCTTTTTTACTTTTTTATAAATACAAATCATCTCTCTCTTATTTTCCTTTTCCAACTTGTTATTTATTTCACTTCAATACTTCTGTCATTGTTGCATACATATAAAATTTTTCACCATGCCTAAATCAAATGACGTCATGATGCCATTTGAACAATCTGATCCAACAAACACGCTGCTGGAACAAGGCTCGCGTCGCTCTTCCTTATGCTCTCTAGACTCTTTAGAATCTTCTATAAAATCCTCTTCAGACTCATCTTTCGAATTCTCAATAAAACCAAAACCGCCATTACAGGAAACATGGAACAATCCCAGAGGCAACATCATCAAACTGTACACCTGCTGTTTCGGGTTCATCATTTTCGGCATGATTGACGCCTCCGTCGGCGGCATTGTCCAGTACCTGGAACGAGATTACCAGGTTTCGCATGCACAAGTCTCACTATCTTTCTTTTTCGCCTTTCTTGGCTACATTTCTTCAGCAGTGAGTTCGGAGTACATGCACCGAAAACTTGGCAGGCTGGGTGTGTCTAGATTGGGTGTGTTTTTGGAACTGGTCTCGTATTTTTTGGCAAGCACAAAGCCGCCATTTTACATCTTTGTTGGAGGGTTTGTTATTACTGGGTACGGAAACGGGTTACTGGGAGCGTCGTGGAACGCTTGGGCAGGTAACTTGGAAAACAAAAACGAGGCTTTGGGTGTGATCCATGGATGCTATGGTATTGGCGCATTAGCGAGTCCGGCTATCGAAACGTTGTTGATTTCTTATGGATATGATTGGACTTCGATTTACATTTTGTTGTTGATTATGTCTGTGATTTCATGTTTTAATACTTACTACGCATTTAAGAATGAAGGTCCAAAAGAATACCGTGAGGCCATGGAGGCTGACGAGAAATACCGCAAGTTTTTAGAATCTCAAGATCACGACGACGATGATAATGACGAAAAAGAAAATTTGCTTTTGAAAAGCAACCGAAGTGAGTTTTACACAATCGTCACTTCCAAACTGCTATGGCTTTTTGCGTCTACTCTTTTTTTCTACGTCGGTTCGGAAGTCACGATTGGTGGTTGGGTTGCCACATTCATGATCAAAGTTCGACAAGGCCGTGAGGATCGAATGGGCCTTGTTACGACAAGTTTTTGGTCTGGTATTGCTATTGGAAGGTTAATCCTTGGATTTGTGGGTGGAAAAATTCGTCGAGAACAGTTGATTACCTCTGTGTACATGTGTTTGTCAATTGTATTCTTTGCGCTTTTTTCAATCTCGCCTACAATCGGACTTTCTACAGCCTTTATTGCTTTAACTGGATTCTTCATGGGCCCTCTATACCCTACAATAGTCATTGTTTTCTTAAACAAAATACCCAAAAAATTACAAATCCTGGGTATCGGTTTTACAACTTCGTTTGGTGGTATTGGATCAGCGTTGAACCCATTTTTGAATGGTATCCTTTCGTCGGCTGTTGGGCCTTGGGTACTTAGTCCATTTATTCTTACACTCATGTTGATCATGATTATAAGTTGGATGGCTATTGTTAAGTTCTTCTAGACTTTGTTTTGAAATAAACTGGGCAAACTCTATTCTTCTATCAATCGTCTTTGGGTCTAAAATGACCAAGATCAAGTTGGTTAAGAGGCTAGAATTGATGTTAGTAACTTCAATGGTAACAATAACACACAAAAAGAAAAAGCCTTACATTACTGTACGCATCTTTAATATATTTCGTATGAGACCCTCTTGCAAACATCTTGGTTCTGTTTGAGTTGTAAAGTTCAACAGAAGTATACGCCATTGTTCTTCCAATCTTGTCACACGTACATTTAATGTGAATATTTTCACCAACTTTTCCACCGCTGCTCATGTACGTGACAGCAATATCGGTCGAAACTCCGGTGCTGTATAAACCTTTTGACGCAACAGCCAATGAGCCGCCCAAGTCAACTAAAATAAAAACGCAAATCAAGATGAATGGAAATATTAGAATTGAATAGTATAAATGAAACCTTTAAAAACATACCAATTGAAGCAATTGTACCACCATGAAGTATTTGAAGTCGATTCTGGATTATGTTAGTTAATATCAATCAATCTAGCATCAAATAACCACATTTTCATACCAAGTGCTTCTGTTCTAATGGAAGACTTAGATGAACTACACCAGGTAAAGCTTTAGTAACTTTCATCTTATCGAGCATTGTAGGCTCAAGACCGCTGAACTTGACAAAATCGGCCCAAACCTGTTTTAAAAATGCAATTGTTAATATTTTAAAGTAAGAAACAACTTTCTGACATTCATACAGTTCTCACAAAGTTAGTAATTGGCATTTTTATAATAGATTCGTATGCAATTGATAAATAATGAAGAAGAAGAAAGCAAAGTGTGGAGAAACGGTGATAAAACTAGGTGCTCCGAGTGACATAGCAGTACGTGCAACTAATATTACATATCAATTACTAATCATTTGATAATATGACACAAGGAAATGAACGCTTGAACCGCTTGGGCCCTTTATTTTGTTCACATTATCTCTCCCTTTTTTACTCTTTCAACCCTTTTAGCCACTAGTTCTAATTATTTATAATTTATTCTCATTCTTTTTTTTTTTTTTTTGCATTTTGGCAGAGTCAAAACACACAATTCATATCAAGCTCACGAATCATTTAAGCACATATATTTAAAATGGGAGCTGGTTCGTCTCAACTATTAGATGACATTGTCGAAGGAACAAACTGTAAGTTAGCAATCCAACCTTTTCCAACTCATATCCATATCATTTTGATTCGTTCAACTAACACTATTGAACCACCCTAGTCAATAGAGAAGAAGCTGATCGTTTGCGTAAACGATTCATGAAGCTTGACAAAGACAATTCTGGTGCCATTGACCGTGAAGAGTTTCTGAGCATTCCCGCAATTGCCAACAACCCATTAGCATTACGGCTGATTGACATTTTTGATGCCGATGGTGGTGGAGATGTTGATTTCCAAGAATTTTTAGCAGGCCTGAGTGCCTTTTCGAGTAAAGGCCAAAAAGAAGAAAAATTACGGTTTGCTTTCAAAGTTTATGATATCGATCGCGATGGATACATCTCGAATGGCGAATTGTATATCGTGCTCAAGATGATGGTTGGAACAAATTTGTCAGATACCCAGTTACAGCAGCTTGTGGATATGACGATAATGGAAGCTGATAAGGATGGGGATGGAAAGATCTCGTTTGAAGAGTTTACGTATATGGTTGAAAACATTCCAATCACGCAGAGCATGACTTTGGACTTTATTTAATTTGAATACTATTAGCAAGGCTTACTTAATAATGACTATGATATTAATCAAACTGATTCACTTTTACTGTTTCCGTTGCCTGTTCCTCCTAGTTTACAGTCTTTTATTTCAAGGCACACGACCCAGGTTAGGGTTGTCAGCCTTGTAACTCAAATCATGAAAAAAAAATTAATGTGAAATAAATTTTGGAAAACCAAAAATTTTTAATCTTGTTTTATCTTTTAAGCAAGACCAAACACCGACACGCATCGATAAAAAAGCAAAGGATATTTAAACTATGCCGTCAACTAAAACCAATAGACAGCTTTTGTCGCGAGGCACAGATGTCTACGCTCGCAAGAAACAGAAAAAGAGTGTTGGCGTTGAACATGTTGAGTTCAACCCAGAAGACCGTGCAGAGTACCTGACAGGGTTCCATAAACGTAAAATGAAGAGAAAAGAGATGGCAGCTGAAGCTTCTGCAAAGAGAGCTAAACAAGAGCATTTGGAAGAAAGAAAGAGTGTAAGTTTGATTAATTTTATGTTTATTCAATATACTCTTCTGACGTTTTCTAACAATTTATTTATTTATTAGGTACGAGAAGCTAAAAAGAAGCAGTTGGAGGAAGATTTGAAAGCTCTTCGTGAAGCCAGATCTGGAGAAAAGACTATTTTTGATATCGATTCTGACGACGAAAAAGACTTTGATTCCGACAAGAAAAAGAAAAACAAAAAGAAATCAGCAAATATTGACCAAGACGAGGAGCAGAATGAAAAAGAAGGAGAAGATGATTACAGCGATTGGGAAGGTATTGGAGAAGAAGCACAACAGTCCGAACCCAAAGTTTCCGGAATTTTAAAACGAAAAGTTACATATGAAGCTGATGACAGCGACGAAGAAGAAGCAACAGTCGTGATTGAACAAATGGACGACAATGCAGTAGCAACAGATCCTACATCCAACAAGGGCCACAACGGAAACTATGTGTTCCAAGAAATGTCAAAACAGGTGCTCAGCGCCAGTATTCAAAAAGCCAAACTTGCAGCATGGCATGCATGTACTTATGGGTTTATGGAGCCTAGTGTGTATCGAGACGAAAGTGATCCAATGGGATTGAACGACGATTACGGATCAGATATTGATGATAATGATACTTTGCCCAAGAAGAACAAAAAGGGTGGAGTTGAAATTGATATTATGAAGGACATCAAGGGGGATTCTAACAGAAATAGAGACAACAAAAAGAAGAAAAATAAGAAACCAAGATACCTGACCAAAGCAGAAAGAACAGTGAATTTGAGGAAAGAAAGAAATAGAAGCAAAGAGAAGAGGGAGAGAGCAAAGAAGAAATAGAGATCATTTTGTAACATTAAGCACCATAGTAATAATAAATATTAATGACAATAATGACAAAATAGTTTGTTGTGTAAGGGTATTTAAGGTTTTAGTTAAATTTCTTTACTGATCAAATAGGGGTAATCCATAATCATCATCTTTCATAGATGCACCGCTGGTAATCCATTCTTTTTCAGTTCTAAAATAAATCCACATGCCACGTCTTGTAATTTCCAGCATTTCCAAAATAAAAAGCCCAGTTTCCAAGTCTGGGAAAGACTGCCAGTTGTACGTAAGTTTCATGATCCAAACCGCTCGCAGCGCGAAATCAACAATGACTGCCAGGTAGTACCAATTGCGATTCGAAAGCATTTTGGAACGTCGTAAGCCGTGGAACTGGTATGCAGGAAAATTTGAAAAAAGCTCAAGTCCCCAATCGTTTGTGACGTCCCAGTAAAAGGAAAATAATGAGTTGATGAGGCATGTCAATGACCACAGAATGAAAATGTTGTGTTCGGTGAAGATATCGGTTTCGCCCTGAACGCCTTTATATCGTTTCAAAAAGACAGCAGTGATGAGAACAGGAAAGGCTGAAGCGTATTTTAAGCAGTTGAAAATGTGAATTGTAGCCCCAGTTCTCATGAAATCTAAAACACATTGAGAGAAACGGACTAGAGATGGGAATCCAATAGTCAATGGTGCAATCAAATCACCACCGTAGTTTCGGTTTGGGTTTGTCAAACTAGTTTGCCCTGATAAAAAGATGAATAACGTAAAGACCATATCTAACAACACTTTGTTGTAAGATGTAAGAGCATCTGCAATCAAAATATCAGCAAATCTGCATTCAACATCTAATCCTCCACGCAAAATTCTTTTCAAAATCCCCATAAACCTTCTTCTTCCAGATGCATGGAAACTATTGCCTGGCAAAAGAAAGGCAAACAAAAAGCCAAAAAGCGTAAGAATTGGAACAAGATCAAGGACCCTGATCCCTAGCGAAAGTCCCGACTCGCTCAAGTTTTTGCTACTGACTGCGACAACAAAAATGAGCCAACTTGCCAGCAAATACACAGTCAAGACAAATGCGAAATGATAAATAGCCTTAGCAAAAGATTTGCGGTTAGATCCATGACTTTGATGGGTATATTTGATAAGTGCTTGGACATCAACATGGGATGCTGTGAGTAGTTGGACATTGATGGCCCAGAGATAGACACCGAAAAGGATAGCACAACATATCCGGTAGGGTAGTGGGAAATAAAGATCAAAAAGAGCGACCATCTTGTTGATTCTGGAAATGGCTGTCACAGTTTGAAAAGGAGGTGTTGAGTCAAGGTTTGAAAACAATGAAAAAAAAAATGAAAAAAAAATAAATAAAGAAAAAAACGGTTAAAAAATAATAAACCAAGGGAACTTTACATGACAGGTTGTCAAGTTTGATTAATATAAGCACAATTATTGAAATTTTTGTCTAATTTATTTATTTAAAGTACATAAAGAAAGAAATACAATGCCTCAGTTATTTTGTCATTATAAGGGTGTAATCAGTCTTTATTTAAATTAATAAATAAAGATGTCATGGTTAGCATAGAATTCACATCATCAGCAGTTGTATTTCCATAGAAATGATAAACAATTTTACAAAAAAAAATAAAAATAAAATTGAAAAGATTTGAAATAAAAATAATATATTGATAAATAATTTACAGAAAGATATTAATCTAGAAATAAAATGTTAGCCCGAGTGACCTTAAAAATCTATCAGATAAACAATAAGAAATCAACAACGATTATTACTGGTCTTGTAAATCTTGAAAAATGTCAGATAAAAGGGTTTGGCAGGTCGAATCCGTCATAAAAAGTCGGTTTGGGGCGACACTTTTCACTCATCATTGATTAAAGAATTACAAGACAATATAATAATGATTTCATTGTTGTCATTATTGTTATCATTATTATCATCATCAAGTGATGATGCTTGTTAATAGCATATATACGAACCTTTTGGCATAGTTGCATAGGAAAAAGGAAGAAAAAAGGAAAGTTTGGAGATGAAAAAATTGTATTTAAAAGTGTTGGAAACAAAGGGTTACCCTGACTAGCCAGTATTGTTAGGGCTTGCACGTGATTGAGTATATGTTTCTACACATAGAAAACAAGCTAGTTTGCGAGTTGGTTAGATTAAAGTTAGTTGGATTAATTTTGTTTTTGTTAAATATTGATATATTAAGTAATAATATTATTTTCCAGTACTAAAAACCCAGTTTAAGGGTGTTGTTGGATCTATGCCCAGAAAGGGCGATTATGGTACGATGTGCGACATGTATGATAAGAGGGGAAATACTGGGTTGATTATGGCCGTTTTGGTTATATAAACTGGAACTTATCAACAACGTTGAAATGCCTTCCATACGACCGAAACTCGTGAATCAGCGATTGAGCCAAGGTCAAAACAGTGAAGCCATAAACTATCTAGGAATATTTTCGCTCGTAACAAGCGTTTACAAGTACCAGCGTAAACAGTCCAAAAGTGGAGACATATCGGCTCCTCTTTTTTTGACAGCCGTTTGTAGAACAACCCTATTTCTTTTTCCAGGCATATTCGTTCTTTTCTTGTTTCTTATTCTTATTTTTATCACATACCATCGGTTTATTTTTCATTAATTAATATTTGTTTTCAATGCACTGCGATAAAGTACTTGTTACAGGGGCTAATGGGTACCTCAGTTCTCACATTATCCATATCTTGATCCAACAAGGCTGTAGAGTTGTTGGAACGGTCCGAACACAACCAAAAGGTGAAGATCTCTTGTGCCAGTACCCTGAAGGATCTCTCCAGTACGAAATCGTAAAAGAAAGCCGCTTAGAATCCAGCTACCAGCAACTTTTCGCAAAACACAAAGATATCAAGTACGTGATCCATACAGCCTCTAGTGTTTTTTTCAATGGCTCAAATGCCGAAAAAGATATTGTCCAGCCTGCAGTCAGATCCGTGACTAGTCTACTAAACGCAGCAAAAACAAGCTCATCTGTAACCAAAATAGTAATGACCTCTTCATTTGCCTGCTTACTACAATCCCCAGCACGTCTCGACGATCCAAGAATGGTGTATGACGAAACGCTATGGAACCCAGTCACGTTAGAAGAAGCAGGCAAGTCTGTTCAGAACAGTTTTTTTGCTTCAAAAGTGTTTGCAGAAAAAGCAGCTTGGAGATTCATACAAACACAGAACCCGCAGTTCAGCCTCACGACGATCCAAGTTCCGCTGATACTTGGGCCGCCAATAAACGAAATGTTGTATGAGAGTATTACGAGTTCTAGCGAGTTGTTGTTGAAACTGATTACCAAACCGAAAGACGCGTTTGCGGAATGGGAATCGGAGTGGGAAATGTCAGGGAAGATGCAAAACCTTCATAGTGGAAAAGAACCATTTCCGTTTTACATTGATGTCCGAGATGCTGCTACGATCCACGTCAAATCACTGTTGGAACCAAGTCTCAATAACAAACGGTGCTTGAGCGTGGCTGGTGTTGCGGATTCCTTTTGTATTGTTGAAAGTCTTTGCAGAGTATGTCCTGAGTACTTGATCTATTTATCACCTTCCACCCGAAAACACTTGATGAACCTCGCTAAGCAGGAATCTGAAAACCAATTCTTATCTTCGCCTGGATCATCTTCTCTCGCTCAACAAAACGCAGCCAGCCAATACGCCAAATGCAACACAAACGAGTGCCGAAAACATTTACAAATGACTTTCCGGCCACTCGAACAGAGCATTTTGGATACAGTCAACCGTGTCCGTTTTTTGCAAAAGGCAGCTATCAGTGCTCGCAATATTTCATAGCCGTTATATCTCTTTTTTATTTGTTTTAATTGATAATAGTTAATCCGAAACAACTAATGTTGAGATATTCCATCATGGCTTTTTTTGTGCTTATAAAATCAGCAACCTTCGGATCAATTCAGGCTTGGCCTAGCATGTTCTCACACTACAAAAGAGGAGAAATACATGTGTAGGATTATTTCCCGGAAAGCGGGGAACAATTATTAAGGATAAACTTATTCCGGGTAATCATGTGCCTATCGCGTGATAAACGGTTATTTACTTGCACTGAGCATCATGCTGTTTTGTACTTGATTATTTCAGGTACAAGGGTTTGTTTCGGTGACTAGACTTGGAATTTTGAAAGTTTGAATTAAAAAGTGGCATGGATATTATTAAATATTAACTGTTCATCGTATATATGTTGCTTTTAAGTTTCAAGTACAACTGTATCATAAAAATAGCCGAGGAACTTGTGAACGGGAAGAAAGTAAAGAGTGAAAATCTTTATTGGCAGTAATAATGTTTATATACCATTCTGAAAATGCGCATTTCTATAAGCAAATAGCACTTCACCCATTAAAAAGTGACGAATACACGCATGCACACATATATATACTGAATGCTAGTATGAAGATGATCTTCTTATTATGCCTCCTGTTGTTGTAACTAACTTGATTATCAACACTTTGGATCTAAAACTTTACCCCTTTTCTAACTTTTCACTCGCTTATTTTTTTGTTTCAATATTCATATTTTTCCCCTTTTGCTTTTATTGGACTTTTTTCTTCTTACTTCTGCCTGTCAAACAACCCTGCTCTTTAGTAAAACCCTATACAAAAATCAAACTTTAAATCTTCGTTAATATACACTAGATGTAACCTGATGGACAATTTCTCTGTACTTAATTTGTCTTTTCTTTTTTGACCCTTTCTGTTCTCTTAGATATTTTTGTTAAACAGGACTAAACAGGGCAATACAGGGAGTGTCAAAACTGTGTCTAGTGTTTCAAAAAATAAACGATAAATCTGTAAATTGGTTGAATACATATAAAGAAAACCAAACTAGCAGAATCTTGTTCGCTTAAAGAAATAACAAGCTGGCTTTTGAAGATTTTTAAATCTCAATTTGTGTATTTAGTTAGATCTTAAATACATCAATTAATGCCATTTTCGTTCTTGCTTAAAGGATGTTATTTTTCAACTGAGTTTGGCATAAAAACACTAGTCTTGCTAAAACCAATACTTTGATCATTCTACTAATTGTCATATTCTGCTTTTTTTTAGCATATTTTTTCTCGTAGTATCATGATTGTTCCTTTTAAAAAGGAAGGAGACTCAGTCTGAAATGTTTGGTGTCTGAAGTGGGTGTACAAACTCGAGTAGATGTAATGAAACTAAGCTTTGGGAATTCAGAGATTGTACATCCCCACAAGAACAGAACGAAGAAACAGGAGAAAAAAAATAAGCAATGTATAGACACATATATATTGGATATGCACATTGCATATACGTATCTCTTGTGCTTGTAATATCTTGCTCCTGTGATTATCTAGATAAGGCATATTTTTGACCGTTTCTTGTCAAAAACAGTAAAAGGTAAATAGGACTTGGAAAGGACTGGGAAGATTTAACGCGAGTTGAAATACCCAAAAGGACTCTGAAGGCTCAAAAGGGGTTTTAAAAGTTTAAAAGAGACTTTGAAGGCCTGAAAAGGATCCTGGAAGCCTAAAATGACTCCAAAAAAAAAAAAAAAAATATATGAAACCATACGAGCAAGGTACTAAAAAGTAGGCATATGCACAGTAAGAAATGCAAGTTGAGTTTCTTCAATGACCTTTGAACAGGAAAAAAACAACAACAATCTGCTGATACGAGAACTGTAAGGAACCTGAAAAGCACGTACATAACCGACACACACACACACGTAAACAAATTCGTACAGAGATGGAAAAACACTTGAATATACCAGGTAGACCGCTATAAGGTATTGGTATAGGTAGTTGAACTATGAACTACGATAAAAGGTGTGAAATAGATTTCAAGTGGCGGGCAAGTGAAGTAGGTAATAGCCAATAGACTGCTCTTATGGAGATATAAAAAACTTAAGAGAGTCATCTAGAGCAGGATGTAATAGCGTAATCCACCTCTATCGTTGTGTAATAAGTGTTGACTTATTGTTATTGATATTGGTGATATGTGCTCAACTCAGAATAAAGGTTTGGTGAACTTTTCATTCACCCTCAGATTAGTCAGCCCTTACTCAGCACGGGTAGGTTTTACTAGTTTGTACTTGTATCCATGAAATATATCTCATAGGTGCAAAGCACTGAGCACTGGACGGTATTATCTGCCACGAATATACTCCACGTGAGTCGGGGAATAACTAGCAATGACTGAGACTTAATAATGCCTGTATATTCCTAGCAAAAACACGTACAGACGGGGGAACTCTCGTGCAGACCACGTCAAGCTGATATATTCAGGAGCAAAATTGTACAGACGCAAAAAAACTCGTACAAACTTGTCTACACATTGCGCACAAACTGTACACTACATGGGAAAAACTTACGAATACGGGGTGTTGACTGGTGTAATATCTTTTTATTTCCTGATTAGGAATTGGTGAACGTTTTTGAGAAAACGGCCAAGCCCAGAGAAAATTGACAGCATTCAAAGAAAATTGGCACAGTTTAGAGAAAACTGGTGCGTTTGATGAAAAGTCGTTATTGACCGTCGTTAAGCCAAGGCTGATGAGTAGACGTTTAGATGTAAGGCTTGCTCACATCTGGCCACTCCTGGACATGGATTGCGAAGTTTGGTGAGAGGAACAACTCAAAAAAAGCCCTTGGTAATGGAAGTGTGTGTACATGTTGTAATAGCTACAGTAGTATTGGTAGTAGTAATGATGATGCGTATGAAACGGTTCCGATTCCGTCAATGTTTCTACCTTTGAGTTTAATAGATGCAACTAGTTAGTATTCAGATTCATTGTCAGCTGGTTTGTAAAAAAAAATAGGATATAAAACAAAGAAAATAAAAAAAAAAAACATTAAAAAAAATATCAAAACCTAGAAATGGCAATTGTAAAAAGATTTGTTGGATAAAAACTCTTGCTGACCTTTCGAGTTTGGAAATGAAATATGCCTACGCTTGGAAAACAATGAATTCAAACTTGGAGTACATTTAGGAGTTACACAAGACTTTTGAAACAGTTCGTGGGTCTTCAACAAGCCAAAAACTCAAAAACCCAAAAATCAATATCATCATATATATTTATATGATTGACCATTATTATTTGCCTTTATTAGGCTTTAACAGTTGTATAATATAAATATATGAAACTGGGAGTCATGAGATCATTATTATCATTATTGCTTTGAATAGAGTTTCAGCTTTTGATAAAAAAGTATCAATCAAATGTTGAACAGTTTGGTGGTGCTCATACTTTGTTGATAATCAATATACATATTTATATAACCGTCAAAGTAGGTGTTTAATAAATCGCTCAGCAAATG
>JAKTYL010000228.1:0-16603 GCA_030578715.1 Magnusiomyces tetraspermus
TTTTTTTTTTTTTTTTTTTTTTTTTTTTTTTTTTTTTTTTTTTTTTTTTTTTTTTTTTTTTTTTTTTTTTTTTTTTTTTTTTTTTTTTTTTTTTTTTTGGCTAGGCCAGTTGTTATTGTATATTTTGAGATATATACACATCACGCATATTCAAGTCTTTGCTCTTGTTTATTGTCTTTCCGTGTGTATGCCCAGAATCTTATCAAAGACAAATGACGGGTTACAGCCCTGTGTATGTGTTTTTGATATACGTTCTGTGTAAGATTTTTGTGGGTAACAGGTCTGATCTTTGTGTATATGTTCCTGCTTGTTTTGTCAAATTTATATTAATTAATATTACAAAGAATACTCACATCACGTCAAGCACAAAGATCACACAAAAATCACACTAAGATCACACACAGTTTTTCAATAAAAAAGCCGTTGATGTGAGGTGTTGTATTTAAGGTGGTTTGCGACAATTCCTTTTTATTGTTTACTTTTTGTGAGATAATGCATCTATTCTGTATCTATAACGCACGTGAAAGGGTTTGATCAGATTAAGTATGGAAATCTGAACGCTGGTTAGAAGCAGCATTTGAATAGTACTGGTTGGATAAGCTATGGTTTGGTTTACCAGAGAGATGCAAAAGTATCTAAGCTTGGGCACAAGAGCAACCTTTCTAGCTTTCCAGGTATAGGCTTTGGATAGTTTTTATCATTTTTGGAAATCACCACAGGTTTTGACACCTGTATATATATATATATATATATATATATATATTTTACTCACTTTTGACAGAAGTTTGTCTTAACCCCCAATTTTAGAAGGTTTGGTATATATCTATCACTCTAACCTTTTTCAGGTGTTTGCTTTTGATCGACTGTCTGTTTGGCTCTTTTGTTTTTTTTATCTCCCAGTTTGTATGTGTCTGTCTCTGTTTGTACACCTGTCTAATCTTTCCCAAAGGCCAATTTAGAGTTTAGCTAGTTTATAAGTATCTACCTCCAACCCGACTTCTTTTCATGGTTATTTCTATTCCGCTTTATCCCTCTAGCATAGGTATACTCAGGTATCAAAAGGTCTTCCATACACCTTTGGTTTGGTTTATAATAAGCAAATAAACATAGCATCACATGTTGTCAATCGCCTGTTTGTTTGTTTGGATTTTTATTTCCTCACATTGTAGAACTTCAAATGTGGCAGATCTCTTTTATGTATAAACGAACTGGAAACTTTCATTAGATTTACATAAAAACAGCACAGTGCAGGAATAAATATTTCATATATATATGTATACAAAAAGGGCCATTCTGTTTTTGTTTTTGTTTTTTGTTTTTTTCAAGGGTGGCAGCCGTATCCCGTTGTGTGGAAAATTAACTTCACTGTGAGGTCTTTGAAGAAAGCATACACACATGTCAACGTTCAACGTTGTTGTGGTTGATCTTGGTTAGTCGACGCTTAAGTTAGTTAAGGGAAATTCAAGATCTTATCATGTAGTGTCAACTGTGTGCACAGTAACTAGTAAATGTTGTCTGTCTGTTTGTGTGTGTGTGTGCGTGTGTGAAGAGGTGAATTACAAGTATGACACCTTCGGTCATGAAAAATAATGTATACTTTTGTTTCTGCCAGGAACAGATCTTTTAGCCATCCCAATTTCCATTTGTTTGCATCGATAGCATACAGTTTATGTGCACACACACACAGACATGCTCGAAATATAAGAAAGAAAGAATTCTAGAATTTTTTCAGAAAAAACTGTTTTCTAGTAATTCACCAATGGATATAAATATATATATAAAGCCTGTTTGTGTTTTGACTAGCGACATTTTGTTGTGTTCAATAACATTTCAAGAAGAATATTTGAAAAAAAATAAAATGTAACTTCAGAAAAGCATCATGTAGTATTAGCAAACATAGTATTCAAATAATAAACGTGAGCTGGGTTGTAGTAGAGGTAGTGTTTGTGTTGGTAACAGTTTAGCACTTTGTGATTCTGGTTTCTTCCAAGAACCAATGGTTCTGTAATAATAATAAAAATACCAGTTTGGCTGACTGGAGCCAAACGTTTCTTGAATTTTACTTTCCTATTGTCTTTTGCTGGTGACTATATATTTGCTACACTGAAAAATTCGGTCTAAAATTCTTACGAGTACTATCGATGAAAATAAAACTTTTCAACAATACTAAACGAATTTTTTTCTCCTTTGAAAAATAAAATTATGATTCAATTTTCAAGCTACCCACGTTGACCTTTTCTTTTGTCCAATTAATTTTACATTTGGCTAGCTTTTTCCTTTTGAAATATTTTTGGGCGATTCTTTTTGGACAGTGATTAAAATTAGTCCGATACAGTGTTTGTAATGATATTTCTCCATCTCGCAATTTACTATTTGGCTTGGACCATATATACATGTACGGATTCAAGGTTTCGTCAATCTCTCCAACTATCAAGAATTATTAATGTAGCAGCTAGTTCAAAATGGTATTTGGATTTGTAGATTTCGTTGCTATTTTTAAAATAGAAAATGAATATTTATATTAAATAAATAAATAGTAAAAAATAATCTAATACAAAAATAAAAACTGGACTGTATTGTGAATGATCGCTGAGTATTAATTACGAATCTCCACACTGTATATAATTAAATGGCTATTCATCCTACTCCGAACCCTGGAGATGTCCTGGTGGTGTGAAAAAAAGACCCTGAACCTACGAAAATAGAACAAGATTTGGCTAGCAAACTTTGTTTTTATTGTTCAACTTTCATTGTTAGGCTTCTTTGAACAGTTTGCAGATAAAACTAGTCATCACTTGTGATTTTTGCAATACCATTGAACTCGAAGAAAACAATTTTTCATTGACATATTCACAAATCATCAGAAATACTGGAGATGTTTTGCCAGCTCATTATTTATTCATTTTGTTTTTAGGAAATTTATATCAAAACAATATATTTCCAAGTTGCTTCACCATACATGTTTTTCTTTGGCAACTGTAAAAAAAAAACAAAATACTACCTAACCAGTTTGTGAACAATCAGTTTTTAATATTCAATACACATATAAAGTCATGGAACAAAATATATATAGATAATATCAAAGTCCAAAATAGAAAATAAAATAGTGTAACCCGCCTTGCAATTGAGAAATAAATTATATAGAAATATAAATACATCTTTTGGAAAAATAAAAAATTACATAGATCAAGATAATATTTACATTGCTTTGCCATTTGAATTATTATGCGTTATCAAACTAGATAATACAGTAGAAACTCATGAGCCGCACATGTTCTACAATGGGCTTGTAGAAATTTAACTGACAATGGGGCAGGGTTTACAATTGCGAGATGTGTAAAATGAAAAATGAAAATCAATTGGGCTTTTCAAAACTCAACTAATTCAGAGCATAATAAAGTCAAGTAGCACGACGTTTCTCTTAACTAAATCTGCGTAGAATAAAAAGTCTCAAGCTCTAAAATAGTTTAACGAAACGTAGCAATCAACCTTCAAAATGTAAAATATTTATTTAAAAAAATTATATTTTGGTTTCCTTTCTAATAGCGCATTGATTTACAAACATCACTTAAAATCAGTAGTGTGGGTTCCACAACTTATTTTCAGGAACAGCTTTTTTACATAAACTCTCAACTTAAAAGTGGTGTTAGTACCTGAAGTAATTTTGTAAAGAGAAAAAAACAAATGTTTGTAAAGACAGAGAGATTTATATATATATCTCGTATCCAAGGAACTGGTTATAGTTGGTGTGGTGGTGGTTGGGTTTGTAGTTGCGCCGTTGGTTGTTTTATTTTTCCTGTAATTTAATATTTATTATTCAATTGACTTTGGGATTATTTTTATTTTTATTTTTATTTTTATTTAATCGTCATTCTGAATTGAAAAAAAAATAATTAATTAAATAACTGAGAAGCAACGATCAATGGGTTCTCAGTTTGAGCAAAAAAAAAAAAATTGATTTTTATATAATTTGAGTGGATCTAGCAGTTTGAAAACCATATTCATAAAGTCTTTAGTTTGCAAAATAACCATCTGAAGTATAATTGTTCGCACAACACTCGTACTGAAATACAAAGTATACACTATGAATGAAAGGCATTGAAAGATAAAAATAAATCCAAATATCATTAGAATTGGGCTAGCAACTGAAACAGTCGATTTCGTTTTTTTTTTTTTTTTTTTTTTTAATTGTCTGTTCACGTTTCTGTTTATTATTTTAAATGCTTGATTATTGGCTTTTTCTTTCTAAACGAATTTATTTAGCCAGACTTTTTTTTTTATTGAAAAATACGGTTCATCTGTAAACATGTATCATTTTTCACAATGGTTGCTAGTGGCTAGCCATATATCTAGTTTTTTGTTCTTTTTTATTGTTGTTGTTGTTGTCAAAGATGATTCTAAATGATCATGATAACTATGACGGTTAAATACCTGCAGTGACGTCGAACGTTCTTCAGAACCTGTCTCACTTTAACAGCTGCAAAATCAAATACCATTTACTTTTACTTTCTTAACTAACAACTAACCAGCCCAACCAACCAACACCCGCCAAAAATGAAACCCTGCAGAACAACAAAGTATACAGAAAGATCAAACTATATTAAAACGCTGCCTCATAAACAGATATAAGGCGTCGACACCCTGATCTCACAGAGATGCACACGTGAATGGCATGCAATAGAACATTTGTTACCTGTTGACATGAAGGTGCAAATGAACCAAAATGCAAATAAAACAAGAGTCTGAGTCTACCGAAAAAGCAGGTTGAATAATAATATTAATATTAACATCATCAACAACCATGGTATAGAAAGATGTATAATAGAACATAAAAACAAATGTACACATGCGAAATAATATTCAAACGAAATTTGCGTGGTTGTGTTTCGCACTTGCCAAGCTCTAATTAAATTTCACTGTTTCTTTTTATTGGTACTAAGCTATTTAGTTACTGTTTGGATTATTCTAATTCTATGTTCTGTACCGGTTTATTTTAGTCTTTCTCTTACTCTCTCTTTTGGCAAGGTTCATCGGCATAAAATCTAATGTAGTAATTGGAGTAATTGATATGCTGGGGTATGGCAATACTGATTAAGCTAACCAACTCAAAAGACAATGTATAGAATCAAAAGGAATAAAATGATAAAATGATATAAAGAAGAACAAAATATAAAAATAGGTAAAAGACACAAATTCACTTCAAACAACTGACCAAAATAAAGATATATACATGCTGGTTTGTTCTTTAGTGCAAAATGAGTCGATGTACATATAAATATCCACGATTGTTAAAAGCACTTTAAAACATTTCTATTTTATTTTTCAACAGAATTGAAAAAAAATAAAAAAAACGTACAACACGCCGCTGTGCTGCTACTACTGCTACTGCTACTGCTGCTGCTGCTGCTGCTGGGAAATTATGAGCAAGTTTAATGGCAAATAAAAATAAATCGCAGGTAGATAAAACAAAAAGGCTTCAGTCTCATTTTTTTTTTTTTCTTTTCTTTTTTTTTTTGTACGTTTTTTGCAAGTCCAACCCCAATCATTTCGTTTGAATCTGGGTTTCGATCTTTTGGCAATGTTCATTTGGATTACACATGGACACACATACTATTTTCAGTTATTTTTTTCAAGTTGTACAAGTGGTCGAACTATTGTAACTCTGAGTTTAGAAAATATCACCTGAAAATAAATTAAAAAAAGAGACACACCCTTGTTACAAGTTAAATAATATACAGTATAAATATTCTGGTTTGTGTATTAAGAAAAGAGCATGGAAAAATCAAATAAAAAAGTTATAAGGAAAATCAAGTATATTGCAAGATGATACTCTAGGTCCCGGATACTATTCTGTAATACTGGCTTGTATAAATCGTTCGAGAATTGATACTAAGTACAACTGAAGTTTCCAACAGCCTGTATTGATACATGTAATTATGAACAATACAGCATGGAAATATAAATATAAATATAAATTGGAACGAGCAAATGGTTTCTAATAGATTCTGAGAAAATATTTCTTGAACTTCCTCAAATATTTAACCTTTTTTATTTTATTTTTTTTGGTTTTTAATTCTGATGATGAAAAGTTGTGCCATGAAAATTTCAAAAAAAAGCCCACATATATCCACAACCAGTCAGTTTGATTATCTCTCAACTGCCACTGTTCATCGTCAAATCATTAACCCAGGTTTTAGTTTCAATTTCTTCACTTTGGTCTTAATCAAATAATTTTTATTTTATTTGAATTCTTTTCTTTTCCCTATATAAATAATAATCCTTTCAAACCGAAAAATAACAATATAAAAATAGTATAAAAAAACCAAAAAAGATTAAACAAAAATTATAAATTATAAATTAGAGATACGCAAACACATAAAAAGATGGTTTTTAGCAATATAAACAAAAATAAACGAATATAGAAAATAAGATGATATCCACAAACTAGGAATTAATCAAAGGGTTACCAGTTAAAAGAAAAAAAAAACCAATTAGGAATAACGTCAGTATCATTTAAGTATCAATTGATGTGCTGTAAGAAGTTGAGTAAGAAAGAGATGGCGGAATGCCTGCAATAAACGTAGACTCTTCGTCACCCTTGGCTTTATCTTTGTTTTCAGAATCACCATCATTCTCATCTTCACCAGCACCAGTAGCAGTAGTAGCATCATTCTTGGTCTCTGAACCTCGATACAGTCTAATGGGAGATATAGGTCTTGTAGGTGAGCGATTTGGTGATCGTGTAGGTGAACCAGGGTTACTTCCGCCGCCTCCAAGGCTGCTGCCAAGGCTTCCGATGCCACCAATTCCGCCACTATTAGCCACCAGCGAATTCAGCTTTGTCCAAAGACCTGTTGCACTGCGAGTAAGCTCGGTAGCCTTTTGTCGAATAGGCGTTTGAATGCCAGAGAGATGGGAACTGGTATCGTTAGCAGTAGAAGAGGACGATGAACCAGCACCTTGTCCGCCGCCTCGCAAGGGTTTAACAATCTTACTGTTTGCGCCTCCAGAAACATTGCGAGCAGTGTTACGTCCGGTGGTAGTGTTACTGGAAAGATCGGGGTAATGCACAACCTTGTTATTTGGTCCATAGCTAGCGACCGTTGGGAAAGATGCACCTGAGTACGAGGAGTTGGTAGGAGATCCTGGCGGCGATGTGAAAGATGGTAATGGCCCCAAAGAATAAGGGTTTAAGTTTTGTCGATCTCTCAATTGGTAAAGAGATGATGAAGATGTATAGGCATTATTATTATTATAGCTGCTGCTGGAACCGGTGCTAAGGTTATTATGTGCAGTTCCACTTGATCCCCCACGTTTGACTTCCAAAAGACGGTCGCGAAGATATGTAAGTTTTGTTTCAAAAACTTCAGATTCCTGGTTCAATCGGTTTTGCGAATCTCGAAGAGCAGACTCAAGAGACTGGATTCGATCGTTTCGTGCATCTAGAATCTTATGTGCCATTGCGACGTCTCTCTTCAAAACAACATTTTGTTCAACAAGCTGGCGCTGAATAGTAGTGAGTTGATCCAAGTTACGTTGTAACAGTGTCATCTTTTTGTTTTGTTGCTTGTTGTTAGAGTTGTTAATGGCAAGGTTATACTGTTCGCGGGCTTGGTCTAAAGAGATCTCAAGCTCGACAACACGCTCGCACCGTTCTTGTAGATCTTGCATTAAAGATGCTTTGAGAGACTCGTACTGAGCAATATGCCCTTGCATCGTCTCAATCTGCTCTTCCTTCTCTTTCATTACTGAAACAGGAACAACTTCCCCGCTGCCTGTTTCTTTATTGTGTTGAGCTTCCCCTTCAGTTTCGAGTTCAGCCTCAGTTTCAGGTTGGGTTTTAGCTTCAGCGTCGGCAGAAGCAGCAGAAAGAATATTTGTACGGCTAGGTGGGGCCTCACCTTTGAGTCGGCTAATTTCAAGTACCAGTTGTCTAGTAGTCTCTTCACTTGCTTTCAGCTTGGCTTCATAAGCCTGCTTCAATTCTTCCTTGGTATTATCAGACTCTTGACTGTTTTTGATAAACTCTTGGAAACTCTTGTTTTGGTTTTCGAGTAAGGAATCAAGGTAATCAATTGGCGACTCTTTGTTGCTTTCAGACTTGTCAATGAAATCTGCAAGACTGACTGCTCTGCTAACATTACGACTAAAGTTTCTGTTGGAAGTTCCAGTAGTAGTAGTGGTGGTGGTATTCGATGGTTGATAAAATTCGCCCAACATCTCAGTCAATTTCTGTTGTTTTTTCATTTCGTGAAGTGCCTGGGTAGTCAAGTTTTCCTCATCGATATCTTCGCCATCAACAGATTTAGCAGCAGAAGAGCGAACTTTTGAAACTTTGATTGTGTCAGAGTCAGCGTCATTGTCTTCACTATTTGTGGTATTTTTATTTTCTCCAGAGGCAAAAGCATCTGAACCCAATGAAACAGAATTCTCATCAGCATTTTCCTCATCTTCCTTTGTAGAACCCGAAGAACTACCAGTAGTAGTTCTGTCATTCATCTCATACTCCAAAAGCTTTCTTTTAACATCTTGCAATTCTTGTGTCAACTTCTTGTTTTCGTCATTAAGAGTATCAGCCGTAATTGACAATTCTTTTTTCTCATAATGAAGGTTATCTACCTGCAACTTAAGCTCTGTGTTTAGTTTGGAAAGCTCGCCTGAAGCCTTCTTCTGTGTCTGATGCTGCTCGAGCTGTTGCTGGTTTTGTTGCGTTGCTGTTGACAATTGGGCACGTAGACTGAGCAACAGTTGCTCTTGTTCGTTGATAATTGATTCCTTTTCAGAAATCTGATCACTGAGTTCGTTTTCGCGACGCAAGTACTCTTCAATGGTATCAACAACTTCGCCACCAGAACTGTTGCGTTTGCTGGATCTGCTTGGGCTGTCTGGGGAAAGAAAAGAGACTTCAGAGTCAGGGCCTAGCGAGGGAGTAAGCCCAGGTGTAGAAGCTCCAGAATTGGGAACAGTGGAAGATGGGGTAAACGGTTCAGCCAAACTGCTTCTTTTGAGAGGCGATGAAGTATTCGTATTTGGAATAACCGAGTTTTTACGAAGAGAAGCCGAAGGCGATTTGGCAGAAATTATTGATGAGTGTCTTCTGCGGTGACCAGTTGATGATGATGGAGGAAAAGCAGAACTTGCTGAAACCGAGTGGCCTCCAGGCTTGCGTACACTATCTACAACAGAAGATAACGAAGAAGTAGAAGGTCCTCCTAATGGAATCCAGGTATCTTTAGCCGGTGGATCACCAGAACGCCATGCGCTAATCTCAACTTCCAGTTTCCCTGAGTAAACTATTCTAGACTCGAGCTGAGTTTGACATTTTCGAAGAAGCTGACGAAGCTCCAAAGGCGAAAGTTCAGTGTTGATTTTAGCCTTGTTTTTGATGTTTTTAGCGCGTACACCAAACCGCAGAGACGAGAGAGTTTCAGAATCATTGAACGAGGAAGGTGAACAGTTGACAATCAAGCTGGTACGTGAATTTCCACCTAATGATTCTTGTAGGATGCGGGTAAGTTTAGAGTCTCTGTAAGGAATATGTGAAGATTTGCCATCAGTGAGCGAATTGATAACCATGCCTAGTGCTGACAATGACTTGTTAATCTTTTTGGCTTCTTCCAAAGTTTGGCCACTAGCTCCAGTTTTGCCAACTTTTTCTGAACCTGCCAAGTCAACAAGTGATAACTGGCCGACTTTTTGTGCGCCAGTGACTGTGTTTTTTTGAGCAAGGGTAATGACAAAAATGGAATGGGAACGAGAAGATTCCTGGTTCATGTTTGTAGAAGCTACTGCTCGAAAATTGGCACCCTGGCGCATCACATCATAGACTTCATCAGAAGACGAGACGTACTCTTCAGTAAGTCCCTTGACATAAACTCCACGGGCCTTTTCTTCATGTATGGGTAAGTTATTATTTTTAGGATTGAGCAAGTCACGAATACGTTCCATGTAGATTTCCATGTACGAAACTTTGACAGTATACTCAATATCAGCCGACGAATTGAGAATCATTTCGAAAATGTGGTCAACAATTCGAGGGATCATGCCGCGAGAGGCTGGATCATCAATACTGTTGTTAGGGCCCATCATGGTATAAGACTTACCAGAACCAGTTTGACCGTACGCAAACACGGTACCATTGTAACCGTTCATGAGGTCATCAACAGTTTGTCTGAATGAGTAATTGAAGACATCTTCTTGCTGACTTTGCATATCAAACACTCTGTCAAATGTGAAGGAGCCGTTGAAATCGCGGGTTTCAATGTTGCACGATTCTTCAGACAAAAACTCGACAATGGGAGTTGCAGCAGATTCACCACCATCTAACGCCAATTCGTCATTGTTGAAAGGCCTGAACCTGGCAATAACTTTGATATTGGTTGACGAAGAAGAAGAGTTTGAATTGGAATTTGAGGATGGAGAAGAGGTAGTTCCAGGTATACTTAGCACTGAACCAGCATCGCTATTACTGTAACCAGCAATTGAAGATCTACTGGATGTAGATTTATGATCACTAACGACCATGTCGAATAAACAGATCAAAAAATTTTGAACAAAAGGGTGGTAGTTTGAGTTTGGGTAAATGAGTATAATTAGAAATAAACTTGTTGAGCCTGTTGAGTCTGATAATTTGACGTGAAATCAACAAATATAACCAAACTTGTTTTGATGACAACTTCCTTTCAATCGTTCAAGTAAGAATCAAAAACAAGAAATAAAAAGAAGAATTAACAAACAAGAAAAAAAAAATTGAATAGAACAAGATCGAATGAAAAAAAAAAAAAAAAAAAAATAGGGGAAATTTCATTAAACTTTTTTGTATACAAATAAAAAATAAGAAAGGCTGGTCTTAAACTTGACACAAACACACACATCTAAGTAAACAGGCACATATGTAAACACACTTAGATACGCTTAAATGTACTAGTGTGTATTATTGACGGGCCAAAAAATATTGGTGGAATGTAAACAATGAGCACGTGAAACGTAACATACATGGTGCACTTGGAAAGGTATCATACAAAATTGCTATCCACGTGTATACCATGTGACTATATCGAGGGTGTGGGTGGGTGTACATATATACCTCTATGGCATGAAGAAAGACATACAGGTGAGGATTGATGAAAAAAGAGAAATCAAGCACCTTTGTAGGGGTATTTAGAGTGTTGAAGGCCAGTCAATGATTGTCGAGCATCTGCAATCCATTTACGGAAACACACAGTTGTGATGACTGTGAATAAGGGAAGTGCCCAAATGTAGTCATAACCTCTCCAAGGACGGTGTTCAACGTATCCAGACAGCAAAATGGTGAGCGCTAGTATGATGTTCAATGGCGTGAGGTATTTTTCAAGAGGAGTGAGTGCAATTTGAGGCGCAGCGGATCTGATGTTCCTTGAAGTTTTTGAGCTATTTGAATTCTTTGGATCGTTTGAGCCTCCAAGTTTTGTGAAAAAGTTGAATCGTTGGATATCTATTCCTAGCCATGGAATGCTACTGTTAAACACCTGAAGCGCATAAACTGACATGGCAATGGACAACAACGCAAATAACGAAAGAACTGAGTTGTATTTACGGCAGTATGGAAGGATGATAAACACAGGGGTCGGTAAAAGCTGCATAGTTGTAAAGGCTAACTTGAATTGGGTTTCGGATTGATAAATTTCAAGCTCGAGATCTTTGATGATTCGCTCTTGTTCTTGATGAAATAATAAAGAAACGAGTTAGTTTAATAGGTTATTAAAACAAACAAAACACAGAATAATTACCTTGCTCATCATAGAATTCAGGAACTTCATAACCTTCATCAGACTCATGAAGAAGTCGTTTGGTGGCTTTTCGTAATCTAGACATATTGAAAGATCAAATTATGCGATGTGTGTAGGAATGAAAAAAAAAAAAAAAAAAAAGCTTCAAAAAATCTGGATCAAGGCCTAATTACAAAAACTCAAACATTTTTTAAAGACGTCTTTTAATACACTTTAAATTTTTGAAAAAAAAAAAAAAAAAAAAAAAGACATAAAAAGAGTAATGAATAAAAAAAGTCAATTAATTTATACGTATATCTGTAAATCTTTATATATATATATTTAAAAATCTCAAAACCCTTTAAAGTTTTAGAAACCTTTCCAGAATTTAGCAACATTTTAAAAAATATCCAACTCAAAGTAAACGAATGGAGTATAGTCACTATCAACAAGAGCACCATATTCATGAAGATCAGAATCAGCCTGGACTTTACCCTTCTTATCCTTCTGAAACGCGTTTCCGCTGAGATATCCAAACTTCTCAACAAGAGTGTCTTCAACCTTCTTTTTGGACTTGACGGAAATGTAGAGCGAAGTGTTGATAAAGTTGGGAGGAAGCCCGTATCGAAGAACGCTTTCGACAAACATGCGGATAGCTTTAAGATGAGCCCAGTTCTTGAGTACGTCCGCATAAGCGGTTCTGGAAAGACGTACAATGTCGTTAAACTGTTTTCTTTCGGTGGCAGAAGCTACTGAGTGCTCTTTTTTCAGGTCGTCAATCAACGCTTCGGAGTAATGAAATTCGCGGGGAATCCACTTGTGTTCACGGGCCTTGAGACCAAACTCGGAAACGTATTTTTTGAAAAGGGTGGTACTGTACAAGACGTATTCGTCATCACGAGCAATCTCGGTTGCGCTTCTGGGAACAACCATAGGAACAAGGGTCTCGTAAGAGTTGAGGAACTCTTTATGTTGAGATTTTGGAACAGCAGTTAATACTGTGACAAGGTATTCACTGTCCTGGACAAAGTTGTCACGTCGGACAACATCATGAAGAGAACGAACAGAGAGATTTCCGCTGTTGGGTAGAGAGTTAGTATTGGAGATAAGGAAAAAGAGTGGATGGAAGAGCTAAAACTTACGTTTGCTTTCTGTCAATTGTAGTAAGGTTAGTTTTGGCAGCAGTGTAATTGGAATAACCAGTTCTAACATCAGTATCAAGCGAAAATGTTTCCTAAAAAAAACGATATATTAGTATAAAAGAATGAGGATATTGATAAGACAAAAAGAACAAGAGGAAAGTTAATTACCTTTGAAATCAAATCAACAAGTTCGGGAATAGACTTGTCAAGTCTATACTTGCTTGAACTCCAAGAAAACGACTTGATATAATCAACTGGTGACTTATCGTCCACTCTCTTAGCAGAGCTGATATGAGCAGCATTGCCTTCATAAAGAGTGCCAATGATATCGGATATTTTAGACACAATGCCGTAGAATTGACCATCGAGCTTAGCAATCTCTTCAGACTGCTGCACAAGGCTGTCCAAAGTGCCAATCTTCAGGTTGGGAATCTCAAAATGGTTGACTTCTGAAGAAGGCAAGTTCAAAGATGTGGAGTACCATTTCTCAAGCTGCTCTTCAGGGTCTCCTCCGCTAGGAGCTGCGCTGCTTGGAAGAGAAAGAAGGTAAAAGACTTCGGACGACATTGGTAGTTATGGTAATAAGTTTTCAGGTATTCGGTTGAATTGGTTTAAATTGTTATCGTTTGTTTAACAGCTGTCAAATATAAACCCTCTGGAAACAGTCAATATACGAAAGAAATGTCAATTTCGGGAACCCCTATTGTCGAATTGATTCAAGAAAGAGAAAAGAAACACTTGGAATGAATATTTATATTTTAATGTATATCTAAATTATAAATATAAAAAAAATATAATTATTTTATCTTAATTGAAAAAGTGTTAATGTGTTATTCAAGTTGAACAGAAAAATATAAAAATACAAAAAAAAAGAGGTGGTGATAACTTTTTAGCGTGTGTGTGTGTGTGTGTGTGTGAGTATGTGCTGGCTGCGTATATAATTGTTGTTGCAGCCTTTTGAGCAACAAGACTAATAAAAAGTCTACACACACATACTTAAGCTAGGCATTACTCATACTTATATGGCTTGTTATACGTATGGTGCTACAAATTTTCAAACTTTTAAGCACATATTCAACTTCATACGTTAAGTCCCACACATTTACTTGTCTTTTTTTCTATTTCTTCACTTTTGTACAAGAATTGATAAAAAAGCGAACAAAAATCACGGGTTTTTGGTATATACATGTGTGTGTAGGCACACTTAGAAGCAGTTGTAGATTTTGGATGTGACTCTGCAATGTAACAAACCTTTGTAACACATCTTCAGCCTCACCTTTTTTTTTTTTTTTTTTTTCTTGAAAAGAAAATTTTAAACATTTGATTGTGAATTTTGTTATTTTATATATTCCTTGATTTTTTGTTGTTTCTTATTACGACTATTTAAAGCAATTCCAAAGTTATAATCATTGTGTTTTTTGAATTGGTATTTGAGAAGAAGATTTATAAATTGAATCGAATAGAAGAACTAATAATTCATCATGCCAAGTAACTCGCTAGAAGTACGTTTTGATTTTTTGTTCATATAGTTTATAAAAAAAAATTTGAGAATTAGTTAGATTATGTGTGTGTGTTTGTGGCATTTAGAAATTTTTATTTTGGAATCAGTTTCATATGAGATATACAATTATTCAAAAGCTAACTATTCATCATCATCACTATTCTCGCTTATCTCTGTTTTTACATTTTATTTTTAATTTATCTGTGTTTAATAGCAACAATTGCGTAGACAATCAGATGCCTTTGATGGTCTTCTTTCATTGTTACCAAAAGAGCCTACAACTAGCTCAACAGAAGAAGTTTTAAAATCTCAATCACGATCACAACAACAAAAAAATAAGAAAATCAATCAAAGGCAATTACTACAAAACCAGCAACCACAACTTTCGAATCGAAAAAACAAAAAGCTTGCTAAACGGCAAGCAAAGAAACAAAAAAAGCAAGAACAAGGGGGAGAAGAAGGAAAAGGATCTGAAACTATTGTTGGTCCAGAAAATGAGAATAAAAATGAAGATAACACTGAGGAACAAGAAAACGAGAGTGAACCCGCTATTATGAATGATGTTATTGTAGTTTACGATGATGATGGAAATGCAGTAAGCAAATATACAGATTCAAGTGATGAAAATGTTGATACCAAAGTAATTGACAAACAAGAACCATTACCCTTATCAAATACCAATGTTGAAACAAGAGAAATTCCAAAGCCTCAAAACGAATCAAGCACGGGTTTAAACATGAGTCCAAGTTCAAATTCAGACTCGAATCTGGACCCTGAAAATAAACCCAAACCAACGGCATCTACAAAACACAAAACCAATCCAGAAAAGCTACAAGAGCTGCGACAAAAACTTGCATCCAGGATCCAAGAATTTAAAGACAAACGGAAAGCGCCAGGAACAATTGCAAATGGCGGGAATGTGCGTACGCGCGAAGAAATGTTGGCAGCTAGAAGGGAAAAGGAAAGAGTTACAAAAGAAAAGGCGCAACTTAAGCGGAAAAGGGAAGTCAACGATGATGGAGAAAACGATGGTGATGATGACGACGACGACGATGATGATTACGAAGATTACGAAAGTGATGCAGAAGAAAATGATGACAATAATGTTAATGATAATGTTGATACATCCAAATTAATGTATTCGTCGGTTCAATTCGCAGATGGAACAAAAGCTACATCAGATCTTAAAAACCTACGACACCAAAACTACAAAAAGGGTCCTCGCGACATTTTAGGCCAACTCAAGCACATTGAATCCCGCAAGGCCAAGATTGCCAAGCTGGATACCGAAAAACGACTAGACGTTGAAGAAAAGAGCAAATGGAGCCGGGCCATTGCGCAGTCCGAAGGGTCTAAAGTGCGCGACGACGTCAAGAAACTGAAAGCATCACTGAAAAGACACAAAAACAAGAAACTCAAGTCAGAAAAAGAGTGGAATGAGAGAAAAGAAAAAGTTGTTAAGGATAGATCGGATAAGGTGCAGAAAAGGAATGAGAACATAGCACTGAAGATTGAACGAAGTAAGTTGCATGGCAAAAAGGCAAAGAAGAGGGCAGGCTTTGAAGGCGGAATAGCGAAAGCCAGAACAAGAAGGATCAAAAAGGCTACAGAGACGAAAAAATAGGGATAAGGAACGGATCAAGTGGGGAGGAGTGGCTTTTTGAGTAGTCACGAACAGAAGGATTTATAGGGATAATGCATGGTATTTTATTTATTTATTCATTTGTAAACAAGGCTATATATGATGAAATATGATAATTTATGGCATTAAAATAGGACATGGATTTGTCATGGAGGGATACATTTCCAAATAACACCACAATGGAATGGCCTGTTTCTTGACAAGCACGCATAGAAACGCCTATGAATACTTAAAATTACTCCATATGTACACGTTACGAGTACCTACTCACGCTTATATTCGCTTGTATTCACTTGTTTTATTTTGATTCCAAACATATTTCATAAAAATTGCCAGTGCTTCTAGAACTTGAAAAAAAAAAAAAAAAAAAAATTGATTTGATTTGATTTATTGTTTATAGACGTGGCTACCTACTGGTTCTATGACAAGTACTGTCATAGAATGTGCTACACAATTACTACATAACACCAGATAGACAGGTCTTTTCCTTAGCAATTTCATAACACCAATTGTAAACTCATTAGTGGTACTTCCTGGCTTCTTGTACTTTCCTGATTTTCGTGAATTTTCA
>JAKTYL010000229.1:0-16584 GCA_030578715.1 Magnusiomyces tetraspermus
TTTTTTTTTTTTTCTTTGTTCAACAAAAGTAGTATAAAATCCCAATAAACAAAGAAATTAAAAACTAGGCTCATTGACCAAGTGGTTAAAAGATATAAATGCATACAGTAGAATGTAAATAAAATAATATATCCATTAATATAAAGCAAAAATAACCAAACAAAACATCACCTTTCAAAAAATAAAAAGAATATATATAACTGTCTATATATATATATATGCAATGTCCATTACCAAAATTAAACCATCCTTTTTTTTTTTTTTTATACCAAAACAAGAGTCCAAGACTTAAATCTAGGATCTGATATTCAACTGAATGTTGAGCTGACCAGGTCCAATCGAAACAGTAGAAGGCTTACCAGGTTCAAGAGAATTGAGCTGCACAACAGCTTCGCCAATCTCATCTGAACGACCAAACATCTTGTGGTCAAACACCTTGATGATCAACTGTGATTCACTCTGTCCCTTCAACGACACAAGCTCGTCAATCTTGATCAATCCACCAGCCGCATCAGATCCTGTCTTGGCAGCCTTGGTCTTCAAAATCTCCTTCTTGTCCAAAAAGACCTTAACCTGGAGGTTTGTGTGGGCATAGTTGGATGCAGAAATGACAATAAACTGACCAGAAATGACGCCTGGCAGGATGCTTGAAAGGTCATCATTAGAAAAGTCGCCGGATGATTTGGGTTGCTGGCTGCCTGCTGCTGCGTTAGGGCTCAACATGTCGTCACCAGCAGCAGCCCCGCCATAAGAGCTGCTAGGAGCAGTCTGAGAAGGCGAGCCTCCATTAGCACTGCCTGAGTGAACTGACGACAACTCTGGCGATGGCTGTTCAGGAAGGGTGTTGCTGCTGCTTGATTCATGTTGCTTCTTGCTTCGGAAAACGCCAGTGAATTTGGAGGTTCCGCCCTTGACGGCACCCAAAGCACCACCGGCAACGCCGCCAACAACGTTTGCGCCGCCTTTCGCGACACCACCAACAACATTGGCACCTTTACCTGCAACACCAGTAATAACCTTACCTGGAAGTGCGGCACCCTGGATGAGCGAGGTTCCGACGCCTGAAGAATCAACCCGACGCAACACGTAGGAAGGTCTAAACATGAAACGTAAAGTGATAGTTCCGGATTCACCTTGTAAAGGGAGTGTGAGCTGAATAGGCTTCATGGGTTCAAGCTTAGCAAGATCAATCTTGACCTTACCCAAAAAGTCGTCGTCTCTACCCATATCCCAATCAAACACCTCGATACTCAAATCGGCTGCTGTTCGGGAAACAATATCGGTAGTGAAGGTCTCGTTCCACACAGGGTTTAATGTCTTCTTTTGCTTTTCAGACTTGTAAATCTTCTCGCCGTTCAAAATGACATTGCAGTATGGGTCAGAATATCCGTTACGGTCAGCAACTGGAACGTTCTCGGCCTTAATGAGCTCAGTAGTAAGTGTGCCCATATTGTTGACACTTTCAGAAGGATCAATTTCCATCATCAAAGGAAAGTAGCGAGCACGAAGGGAAAGAGAGGCAACGACCTTTTCGCCCTTCTTAAACTGAAGAGTGTATGGACTGTTGTAAGCATTCTTCAAAAGTGAAAGTGAATGAACAGTGCAAACACCGAGAATATCATCCTTTTTAGGACCTTCAGCCTTATCAACAAGCTGGAAATGGAGTTGTGAGAAATCCAATTCCAAAACAGTAACCTCACCAGTTTCGTTAATGTGCTGGGTCTTGTTTTGAATCTTGGGAGAAATGAAACTGGGATTGATGTGTGCATCAGAAAGAATGCGAATCCAGGTACTAGACTCCTTGACCTGGGTATCAAGGAAAGTAAGAGCCAAAACACCGCTTTCGCTCTTGACAAGTTGCTCAAGAGGAATGATGGGCAAATCCTCATCTTGATTAACCTCTGGCTCGGCAAGAGTAGCAGCATCTGCCTCCTTTTCCTTTCCATTGCCATCCTTGCTGTCTTTCTTTTCCTTTTCTTTATCCTTGCCATCAGCAGCATCGTTGGCCTTCTTGTCAGCCTCCAATTTAGCCTTTTCGGCGTCAGCCTTTTCTTTCTCCTTGGCATCATCAGGGTTCATTACACGAACACTTGGGTAAAAGCTGACAGTGTAGTGCAAAGTTCCCTTAGGATCCTTTTTGCCCAAAACAAACTTGGTATTTCTAACATTGGAATCAACAAAAGGAAGGTAGTTTCCCTTTTCGTCAGTCTTGATGAACTCAGAAGAGTTGAGGAAAAATTGACCGAGAGATCTATCTTTGCCAATGTTTTCGGCGTCCATGCATTCCACAGAAATACGCTGGGAAGCCGAGCTGACGGGAACATAAAGAACTTCGTCCCAAACAGGGTTCAATGTGTCGTCGATAGCAATAGTGCGACCACGAGGGAAACTGTTGACAAAGAGTCTTATGTAGGGGTCAACCTTGCCAATGGCTTCGAGGTTCCTGACATCGACGGCCTTGATCAAGTTAAATCTAAGAACACCAATGGGCTCAACATAGTTACGCATAGCGTCACCGCCCTTGAGAGCAACAGGCTTCCAAGTAGCAGAAAGACGGACACGACCCATAGGAGACAATTCAAACCAATCGTTACCCTTGGCAAGGCTATCAAGAAGAGCGGGGAGTCTCACATGAGTGGTACCAAGAACAGGGTCAGTTGACAAACCACGAGAATCCTTAATTCGAATACCAATGTTGCAGTGGTTCTTATCATTGACAATAAACTCATAGTTGTCGTCCCAAATGGGATTGTTGACACGTTTAAGGTGCTTCGACTGGTGAATAAGTTTACCATTCATAAGCATGTCCGAGTAAGGTGAAAGCTGACCAACCATTGACTTGTTGATGTCCAAATCCTTGGCCTGGTTAACCCAAAGCTTAAGAATACCGGTTCTGGTGTCTGGGGGAGGTTCAACGGTGCCGTCTTCAAGTTTACGACCTTCGAGAACAGGGAACCACTGAAGCTCATAGTTGACAGTACCACGGAGCTTGCCAGAGTCTTGAATTTCGCCAGAAAGATTCTCCTGGTGAGGCTTAGACTCGAGAGATTCGAGCGCGACGTTGAAATTTCCAATAAGCTTATCCTTGCGGTGGTCGTTGTAGTCAAAGAAAGTAAAGGTAAGAGTTTCGTTGATATTGTTGACGAGGATGTACAAAGTTTCGTTCCATGTAGGGTTCTTAGTGTTGCGGATAGTCTTGGTACGAGCAAGTTCAGTGCGGTTGTTGATTGAAAGAACAGTGTAAGGATCAACAGTGTTACCAATGGCGTCAGAGCCTTTAATACCGTGAGCGTTGAAAATAGAAACAGCAAGAACACCGACAGCAGAGTCAACACCAGCGCCAGCAAGCATTTCTTGAATGTTGAGCTGGAATGAGTTGGGAGTATAAAACATAGGGCCAATAGTGTCATCCACAATAAAGCGAATAAGGCTGTTAAGGCCGGGGATCATAGTAATATTAGAGCCCTCGAGAGGTCTCAAAGAAAAGTCAAATTTAGGAGGTTCCAAGAAAGAAACGTCAACAGTCTTGATATGAGGAAAGGTGGTAATAAGTTTCATGCGGATATTGAGGGTGCCTTGAAACATCATATCTTCAACAGCAACCTTGATAGCAGGAGCCATGGCACTCTTGAGAAGGCGGATTCCCAAAACGACCTTGGGATTGACTTTATGCTTAAGCTGGAGAGCAGTCTTATCTTCCTGGTCGTTGGGAATGAAAGAAGCCTTCCAGTCCATGACAACAATATCGGCATCAGTTCTGGGGTGACTTCGGACGAATTCAATTCTGGGCGGCTTAGTGCCCAGAGTAAAGGTATCAATAGTCAAACTTGAGATGAATTTGGGAATAGAGCTGGCCAAAATGGGATTGACTTGGGAAACAACCATTTCGCAAAGAGCCGGCTCAAAAATGGGCCAAAACTTTCCAAGAAACGCGTTGAGCCAGTCCAAGGTTTCCTTATCTGTGTCAGGCTTGACGAGGGTGGATTCGCGAAAAAGTTGGTCTCTAATGCGACGGCGCAAACGACGCATAGAAGTACGGAAAATAGTACCAGTAAAGACAAGAATAATAGCAACCCAAGGAAGGCCGCCTCCTAAACGAGCAACAAGCCAGGAGAAAAAGGCAGTTACAACAACAAGAGCAGCATTGTGGTACCAATCGCCATAGAATTTTTCGGGGAGGTAAGACTCTACTAAAGTAGGACGGCCAAGTGAATCACGGCCGTCATCAATTGCCATGGCATCTTCGTCAGTCCAGCCACCAACTTCTTTCCAGCCAAGAAGTGCAGCTTCAAGTGGGCCTTGATCACCAGGTGTGATGGATTGGTTTTCAGCTCCAGCCTAAATATAGTAAGGAAGCAAGCATTGAATAAATGGCATTAATGAGTGCCAATTAGGCAAATTGAGGTTCAAGAGTTAGTTGATCAGAAGAGCAATAATGATAATGACACGTCAAAAGCGAATTGAATCCAATTGAGAATCCAACATGGTTATATCAACAACTAATAGTGTAATACACATACCTTACTGTTTGCTAGCGAAGGAGCACCGTTTGACGTAGGAGGCGATTGAGCAGGGGCAGCAGACTTTGGGGTCTTTTCAGCAGAGGTTTGGGGATCTTGAGCAGCCGTAGGTGGTTGTTGAGTTTGTTGATACGGAGGCTGTGGAGAAGCTACAGGTTGAGATGAGCCCTGAGCTTGCTGTTTTTCAACCCTGTGGGGAGCTGAGGGCTGCAGCTCTTCAGGCTGACCAGCTATACGAGCTCCAGCATTAGCAGCGTTTGGATTTGCCAGCGAGGCGGCAGGAAACGCTACATTGGCTTTGACAGAGTGTTCGGTGTCTCCGGGCGGAATATTAGTAGAAGTAATGGCAGTGTTTGGTGCAATTCTTTCGGCAGCAGCTTGAATGACTGTAGTAGGACGTCCGCCTACAGTAGACGATTGACCAGTTTCAGGAATTGCCCCGACGCTGCCATTGGCGTCTGGTTGTTGGGCAGACATTGTGATTTATCTATGACAATTTAAGGATTTAAACGAAACTAACTGTTGAAAAAGAAAAAAAGAAGAAGGATTGGTGAAGAAGGAAAAGAAGCAAGGAAAAGTAGAAGAAATGGGTGTTTTTTTAGGACGAGGCGTGGAATGTTCTTGATTATGTAAGTGTCATATGACCAACGCCTTGAAACTCAATTCCAGCACGTGACTTTGATTAAACATGTAGTTAGTTAACTAACTAAGTCTGTTAGCGAAAAAGCGGGAAATTGGCTCTTAGTTTAGAGCTGACCAGGCTTGTTTTGCAGGGTTTTTTTGGGGTGCAATAAACAAAGGCATTTTTGTATAGAACGCAAGGTTAACTCAATCCATTGTTGAAGGATTTAACAGAGCTGGCTTGATGGTGATATTTTGGGATTTGAAGATGATCTTTTTTTTTTTTTTAAATTAGCAAAAAAAAAAAGATGGCATTAACCCAGCAAACACAAGAAACTGATGCAAGTAGTATTCAAAAACATGTTTCAGTTGACTATGTCTGTTGTATTGTATCAATTTCGTCAAAGCCGTATGTGATATGAGCTAAACATGATATGCACGGGTTTATTTTATTGTTGTTGATATCAGTTTGTTATTTACAAACGTTCAGTGATTAGTTTATTATTTACAACATTCAGTTATCATGGTTTTTTTGAGATCATAAACCCATTGCTAATATTTGATGAATCAACCTTTTTACATCGCAATGCCTTTTATTCAACAACCTTCTGTCATACGTACTCCCTGTTTTCAAGCCTATCACCATCCAAAATGTATTGAAACCATTCTTGAAAAAAAAAAAAAAAAAAAAGTTTAAACAGTTGAAAAAAGAAAAAAAAAATGTAAACAAAAAACAAATGTTAAATCCCTATTTATCCTAACCTAACCTAACAAAAAAAAAAAAAAAAAAGCGAAAGTTTCGCCAGGTTTCATTCGCCAGTTTTTCTAGAACATTACAAATGCATCATGACCCAAATTCTTAAACACACTTTACAAATGTCTATCTATATATATCATGTTTTTGATAATCGTCGTTTTGACAAAAACAAAAAACAAAAAAATTATAATCCAGAAATTAATAATTTAAAAGCCCAAACGGGTGTTGTATATATTGGGTTGTGCATTGTTCCTTTTTTTTTTTTTTTTTTTTTTTAGAATTTTATGATATACTATAAATATCCCCGTGATAAATATAGAATTCACATTCTTTTCCGAATGGGTAAGGGCCTATTTGGCATTGTTTTGGGCTTTGGCATCAATCATGGCAGGTGCTAAAATCTATAAATATATCACACCTTTGCATCTTTGTATCAATGTATATCAAGGTATATATATAAAGGCATATCGATATTTTGGATGCGCCTTTGTTGTAATATGTATTGGGCTTATCGTGCAAAGCTGATCAAGGCATAGTAAGCTTTTGATCACCACAGGAATATTGACTAAAACAATGTTATAAAAACTCATCTTCACTTGCTTGAAGTCATTCTGTTTCCAGTGCAGCTTCTTTGAAAAGGTTGGTGCTTGGAGTTGAGATATGTAATTATGGTATTATATTATAGAGTGTTTTTTTTTTTTTTTTTTTCCCTTAGGAGTATTGAGAAGATTACGAATATTTTTTTAAGCTAGATTCTTTTATGCAACACTACTATTTGTCTTTGAACAATTCGTACACTCCTAATAACAACATCGAGCAAGCATTGATCTGTGCAGATTCCAGTATATAGGTCGTGTGAAAAGCTTTCGCTGATGACTTATTTATATATGGATTTCGACAAGTGGAAATAATAAGTGATTGAAACCCAAAATTCAATCTAGTTTATTCAAGGGTTATAGAAGTGTATAACTTGGGCGTTGTAGTTTTCCTTTTACATATCAACTTGTACATTTTCAAAGCATCAATTCGTAGCTTGAATCTCTGTCAGCCCAATGCGAGCTCACGAGGATCGGGGAAACCATTATAGGACAAATCACACAGCAAAGTCAAAAAATTCAATTTTATCAATCATTAACAATTGTCAAACTTAACGCATATTAGAACAACTTTTTGCAACAAAGCCTTGCTAGCTCAATCGGTAGAGCGTGAGACTCTTAAAAGTCTTCGTTCTGAAGTAACTTGTCGTTATCTCAAGGTTGGGGGTTCGAGCCCCCCGTAGGGCTTTAATTTTTTGCTGCTGCAAGTTTTATTTTTATTTTTTTTTTTTGCAGATTTCAGAGTTGGTGGTGTCGTGTGTGCTGAACTTTTGCTTGATAGGCCATCTCCGATGCCATTTCTTTGGTATCTCGACTACACAAAAATATACCAGGGTCATTGATAAGGATCAGCTCGTTTTTTGACCAATCATACGTTTTATATTTCATTTAGTTGGCAGCTTTTTGACGATTCGTATTGAACTAGCTAGAGCAAAATGGATTTTTGTTGAAACGGTTTTCCATCCATGCGTAGGTTCGTGAGGCTGATACATAAACAATGAATTTTGTTTTTTTGTTTTTTCCTCAGTACTTTCCTTTTCTTCTTTGTACCTGTTATTTCGCAGATCTCAACGTTCAATTCGGCTAATTTTAGCTAGAAGCATCAGAGTTTATAAATTTCAAGTCCAAAATGTCTTTAAAAGCTGGTGATTTGTTTCCGTCAGGCGTCAAGTTTAAGTATATTCCTTATCGGGTTGAGCTTGAAGGCATGACTTGTATGTATATCCCCCATATTTATACTACTACTAAAAGCCAACGTTAACCCCAACGGTTCATCATTTATGATGTTTTTTTATTCTTTCTGAGTATCCAGCTTGTGGACTTCCTATCGTCTACGACACGTCCAAAGAGTTTCCTTCCAAGAAGGTCGTCATCGTTTCCGTCCCGGGCGCGTTTACTCCAACCTGCACAGCCAACCATATCCCTCCCTTTCTCCAAAAGCTGCCAGATTTGAAAAGCAAGGGCGTTGACCAGATCATTGTTCTTTCGGCCAACGACCCGTTTGTGCAAACCGCTTGGGCAAAAGCCCTCGGCGCCTACAGTAGCAACCAAATCATATTTGTGTCGGACGGAAACGCAGAGTTTTCCAAGGCCATTGGGCATTCGGTCGATTTAAGCGCCAACGGGCTGGGCGTTCGAACAGCAAGATATGCCGCCATCGTGGATCATGGGAAAGTGACGTACTTGGAACAGGAACCGGCGCGCGGCGTGACTGTTTCTGGAGTTGACGCTATTCTGGCGCATTTGTAAAAATGGGTGGAGATGTAATAGAACTGCTGAAAGTTGGGTCACAATCAACCTATGCAAATAATCAATATTCAATATTAAATAGTCTAGCCAACAGATTTTAATTTCACAGGCTTGCACGTGATTCCATAGTCTACCCAACCGGTTGGGTATCTAACTAAAGCTTGTAAACATTTGAGACAATGGTCTCAATAAGACTTTTTTTTTTTTTTTTTTTTTTGATATTCAGCTTCAACATGAGTTTCAATATTAACTCATGAAGAAATCTAAAGAAACAGTGTATTGTGCCAAATGTGTCTTGGCTTTATTGACTTTTATTTTTATTTCTATTTTTATTTTTTTTTTATTTATATATATACAACCAGAGTTTGTAGTGCTACGTTAATACTCAATGAAAAGAGCCAGTGAACTTGTTATTCAAAAGTACGTCTGTAGCCGAATAGGCGGTGAAAGATGTTGCAAACTGTCTTTATTTTGTTTGATTTCGTTTGCGTTGATCTATATTTCAATTTAATTGTTTTTTTTTTTTCTTTTTTTTTTTTCCTGGCAAGAAACGTCTTTGAAACTGAGAATTACTTTAATCAAGATTTTTCAAAATCTTCTTGTTGCACTCACGCTTCTAAAAACCAGTTACCTCTAAATTCAGACTAGGCAAGTTATTATTTCCCACCTTTCTGCAAGTCATTTCACTCTTATAAATATTTATTTTTGACAAAAACTTGTTAAGGGTCATCAAGAGCGTCTCAATGACCCATGTTGCCAATATATATGGCCGGGGGGGAGGAAGAGTTGCAAGGTCTGCAAACGGGCACTGTGTTTTAAACAGAGACACACAAAATATATACACAAAGACATACAAAATGTACAACAACGGCATACACACCCATTGGCTCAACTACCTGCACGGCAAATTCATGAAGGAAAAAACATATTGTCGTAAATTTTCCCAAAAAAAAATAAATAAAAATAAAAAAGAAAAAACATTACCGCTTGTTCCACCAATAATTGTAAATGACCTTTTCCAGCACAGGAGCAAAGGATGTGTCGTATTTTCCGTATCTCATGTATACCCATGTTTTTTTTTTTTTTTTTTTTTTTTTTTTTTTTTTTTTTTTTTTTTTTTTTTTTTTTTTTTTTTTTTTCTTTTTTTTTTTTTTTTTTTTTTTTTTTAAAAAAAAAAAAGAAAAAAAAAAAAAAAAAAACTGACGATTAGAGAGAAAGTCCGATGTTGTTGCTTGGAGATTTTTCCGGACTCTTTTTTGACGAATTTATTTTTATTTACTTTTTCATTGGTCTAAGCAAGAAACTAACCTCCTCCTCTTCCTCCTGGAAAAACTCCATCTTTTTATTCTTCA
The DNA here is from genome assembly GCA_030578715.1 of Magnusiomyces tetraspermus. Lineage (NCBI taxonomy): Eukaryota > Fungi > Ascomycota > Dipodascomycetes > Dipodascales > Dipodascaceae > Magnusiomyces > Magnusiomyces tetraspermus. The sequence continues at coordinate 9,596 of JAKTYL010000229.1, forward strand.
TCATGATCAAGTATCTGCAGGTTATTTTTTGAAAAAGTTTTAATAAAAAAAAAGTGTGATTAGCTCATTGTTGAAGAACACACTATATATGGCCTTCTTGTCTAATTTTTTGGATTCTTGAGAGAGAAAATATCGCAGCTACGGCCGGCTTGAAGTTTATGTTTTTTCCAAAATGTAAATGAATAAAAAGTAAAACTGCAAAAGTTTATTTTTCATCTCCTTTTTTTATTTTTTTTATTTTTTTTTTTTACTTTGCACATGTTTTTAGTCAATTTTTTCGATATTCACAAGGTATATTCCTCTTTTAGTTGTAAACCCGTTCTTTTCTAAATCTGCCAAAAAAAAAAAAAAGAAAAAAAAAAAAGAAATAGTTTTCATTACCTTTTAACATTTACAAAAAGGCTTGTAAGAGTATAGCAGGTTCCCATATTTTTAAGTTTCTCAAGTTTTTGATGTTTTGAAGTTTGGGAAAATAAAAAATAATAATATTATTATTATTCTCATGATATTGTACTTTGTTATATTGTCTGGATTTTTTCAACACAAGAAGCCCAAAAACACAGCTCGTTTGTTTGGCAAGCTTGCCATTTGATTGGCCCAAATCTGACGTTTTTGATTTATTTTTTGCAAAGCTCTTTTGCAAGAATAGTTCGCGGGAAAAAGGAGAGTAGTAAATACTGGATGTAATATGGATATATATATATATAAATTGGTGATACCTTGTTTGCTCCAGGCCAAGTCATATCATTACATATAGTTTATATAAAGTATCACGGATCAACTTGCAAAGCCTTTGCACGCTCCAGGCCTCACAAAGCCCAATAAGAAGACACGGCACGAAAAGGAAACGGAAAAAAGACCGATGCCCCGGCGTGTCTCGGGTGGCCTGGGGAGTCGACTGTTTTTTTTTTTTTTTTTTTTTTTACTTTAATTTCTTCACTGGCAGCCAGAGTGGCCTTTTGGATTAGGCCATGTTGACTGCCAGCAAAGTGTCGGGGAAAGAAACAATCAGGCCTCACGAGCAGGTCATAGCGACGGACTATGGATTTGGGCGAGTGTCGGGCGACATGGACTGAAAAAAAAAAAAAAAAAAAAAAGCAATGGCGTGCGGCTACGACTGGGCAGCAATTTGTGGCGAATCAGCGTTCGTGTTAGTCTCAAAGGTGGTGTGGCTTGGTTCGGCAGGCAGGCAAGAGAGGACTATGCACTTTGCAAAGAGAGAGCGACTTAGAGCCAGTCAGTGAGCCAATCTTAAAGCTCCCAACAGATTGCTGATAAGGCTTTTTTGGCCAAGTGCAACTAGGCTGCGAAATACAGCCAATCACTAAGCAAAATGTCTGTGTGTAATGATTTCCCTTTACAAGACAGCCTCCATTGGAGCTCTTTTCCTCGAGCCAACAGGTCCCGCGGGTATTGCCGGCTAATTCTGCGATGACTCAAGATCCACACGGCCTAGTCGTATTTCCAAACCTCATTTCGTTGTATTTTTACTTTTTTTATTATTTTTTTTTTTTGTGGCCGCTCACCAGCCCACTTAAATGAAAAACTTGACCTTTTTGTATTAACCTAGACGCACCTCGTTCTTAACTGGTTAAGCTAGTTGCAGAAGATGGTTTCGCCAGCCTTAACGCGGCTGGCACCGCAAACGGACTAGTCGTCAAGAGCCCGATCCTGTCGCTGTTCCGTATAAATATTGCCTGTCCCGTATCATTCTTGAGCTCCTTCTTCGTTTTTTTTTTTTTTTTTTTTTTATTTGCCATTATCTCTGGTTGCGTCTGGAATGGCTACTCACACTGAATACGGGAAATCAGGCAATGGGGACCGAAATCGTCAAAGCCTGCGAGGCCAGCAGCGAGAGGGCTGTAGAGCCTACCAGTACAATAACTACCTCTGGCATGACCAGCTAGCCCGACTCCAGTTCCTCCAGTTCAATCAGCTCAATCAGCTCAACCAGCTACAGTACGAGCACCGTCTCCATCCATACTACAGCCAGCCCTCGTTTCACCCGTTCGGAACTACGGCGCTGTATCCTCCATCGCAGGTCTTTTCAAGCTATCTCGAGCAGTACCAGCCTGCCCCGTTCTACACTCATCCTCCGCCGCTGCTGACCCGTCAGTACCTGGACTCCTCCTCCGCCAGTTTGGCGTCCCGGAGCCCGCCAAAAAAACCCAAAAAGTCGGGCTTCGCGCTATGGGTCGGCAACCTCCCCCAGGAAACAACGCTGACGGAGCTGTGCGCCCTGTTTGGCACCAACGAGATCCAGTCGATCTTCCTCATCCAAAAAACCCAGTGCGCCTTCATCAACTACAGCTGCCGTGCCGCGCTGTTTGAAGGCGCCGCCGCGTTCGAGCGCCGTGGCAGCATGCTGCGCGGCAACCGCCTCTCTGTGAAAATCAAGATCGCAGAGTCCGAGTCGGCCCAGAGCCCGAATGTCGCGCCGCCGAGCCGAACCAGCTCCAGGGACCGGTACTTTGTGTGCAAGAGCCTGGCCGTCGAGGACCTCCAGGCCTCTGTCGCCAGCGGGACCTGGGCCACGCAGTCACACAACGAGACTGTCTTTAACCAGGCACTCGAAGTAAGTTATCTTTGTATTTCCTAGCCGACTGTTTAGCTAACTAGCCTCACACACACACACCCTTTTTTAGTCATGCGACAATGTGTTTTTGATCTTTTCTGCCAACAGAGCCGGCGAGTACTACGGGTACGCCCGCATGAAGAGCAAGATCCCGGCCGCCGGCTCTTCTTCTCCTAGCACGGCTCCCCCTTACAGCACTCCCTACCGCCACGGCGCCAGCACGGCCAGCGTTCCGTACGTGTACCGGACGCCCGCCGACCCGTCGGTTCCCATTCCTGAGGGCCGGATCGTCAACGACACGTCGCGCGGGACGTTGTTCTGGGAGGTGGCTGAGGCGCCGTCAATCCAGTGTAGCCAAAAGAACGATACCAAAAACGATACCGGTAAAAACGACAGCAGCAGTGAAAGTGACGCAAGCAACGAAAGACAGGCAGTTGTGTCTGGTCCGCATGAAGGCCAGAGCTCTTTGGATTCCAGCACAGGTTCTACAAGTAGCTCCAGTGGAAGTAGGACTGGCACAAACAGCCCTGTGAGCAGGGCTAGTGTGAGCAGCAGTAGCAGCAGTGATGACTCCCACACTACCACCAGCATAGCCTTCCGAGATGACGACCAAAACGGTACCTGCTGGACTCTTCCTTTTGAAATCGAATGGCTCTCATACCCCGGCTACGCAGTGCCCTTCCACAGCACTGTTCCGTGCCACGCCGCAGTTCCGTTCCACAAGGTCAAGCACCTCAAGAACCCGTACAACAACAACCAGCCGGTCAAGGTTGCACGCGACGGGACAGAGATTGAACCGAGTGTCGGGCGCCAGATTGTGCAAATGTTTAGGCAGTGAGGGAGTAGTCTGTGGAATTAGAGAATTGAAAAAATTGATATATATATATATATATATATATTTATTTATTTATTGGGATTTATTATTATTGTTTTTTTGTTTTGCTACGTTTGGTTCAACTGTTTTTTGCTGTATTTGTGAAATAAGTAATACATGTACTATGGCAGTTTCTTTTTTTTTTTTTTTTGTTCTTGTCCAATTGATATACAATATAAAATATTAATATTCTCCGTGCCCAAAAAATGATGGCGTTGTAATCAAGTAATAAGTATTGGGCTGGGTTCCTTCAGCAATGACAACAAAACTGTGCCCTTCAACCGTCTTTGGGCTATTATTCTTACACTTATGATTCATTATTTTTTTTTTTCGTTCCTTATGTTTAGTTTTATTCGAATTTATCAATTTTGTATTTTATTAAAGGTTCCTAATCCCTCTTATCAGCTATGAATAGTGGAGCTGCTAGTGATTCCTTAATACTGTTAAAGAGAGTCAGTAAATCCATTGTTAGAGACACTTGCCCACATTCACAATTGTAGCAGCTTTCCTTTGTGATTCCAAACTTTTTAAGCCATGCACCAAATTGTCTATGGCTTGTTTTGAACTGTGCAGTTCTAATCCCTCCACCTGATTGTACTTTGTCACTAGTTCTGCAAACTGGCGAGCGTGTGTATCCAAATGCTGCCTCAATAGATTTGTATCGCTTAGTTTGTGCAATAGTCAAATCGCTAAACAGTGTAAGTATATTCTTGTTGGCATATATATGTGTGTGTCGATAAGAGAAGGTAAAATACACACACAAGGTTTTTATAGAAAAAACCAACCGAAACAGAACCAAAAAGAGGAAAAAAAAAAAAAATGTTCAAGCGACATATTGAAAAAGTGTTCTCTGATTAGTGCCACTTCCAGAATGACCAAGATTTGACATGGGCGACAAGTTGAATTTTTATTCACTTTGTCAAACAGTGGAGCAAGTCCAAGTAGAAAGTTAAGCTACTTTGTCGTCAGGCAAATTCGAGGATGCACAAAAAGAAGTCTTACTTCTTGGAATTACACTGGACCACGCATTGACCTTCAAGTCTCACATCTTGAAGAAAATCGGCAAAGGAAGACAGGAATGTTGGTGCTATTTGGGGATTGGGTGGAACACAAGTTGGTATGCGAGGATCTGCTGTCAGGTTATTGTACACAGCCTGCGTAAAGCCGATTGTCGAATATGGACTTGGAAGTTTTACACCATCGCATTCCCGAGTCTGATGATCAGAAAGCTGGATGTGATGCAGAATATGGCCTTAAGAAGGGTAGTTGGTGCTTACAAAACCACACACCTATTGAAGCATTACAGAAGGAAGCTGGTATAGTGCCATATGGTATTAGACTGGACTTGATAGCTGCAAGAAAAGCAATTCGACTATTGCACAAACTCAGCGATACAAATCTATTGAGGCAGCATTTGGATACACACGCTCGCCAGTTTTCGGAGCTGATGACAAAATAGCTGAGAAGTTTCTGAATCTTTATAAATAACCAAGCAAGAAATTGAGCAACATTTCTCTACTAATGAGAATGGCCCAGTTCTTGATGGTAAATCTTATGTTTTATGGAAAAGCGCTGTCTATTAACAATAAACCTCAAAAGTAGCTGGTTTTATATATACGTTATAAAATTACGAGAGAGTATTGAAAAGACTTTGGAAAATATATGGAACAAGTTTCGACATGTAGTTGAGACGATGATTGAATTCCATTCATGCAATACGCAAACACATCATAAACAGTGAATCAAGAAAGAGCTATAGAACTCTTCAGTTGGGGTACATCGTGACATGTTTGTAATGGAACATAAAAATAATAATAATAATAAAGCCCTTTTTCTTTTAGATGAGTTTCAATAACAAAAAAACTTATATATGTCCAGGAGTTGAATTGTTTGAGAAATCAACAGGACAAGTACAGGCTTGGATCTTTTTCATTATCAAATCACACAGTATCTACTGTTCTCTCAAGTGTGAACTCGAGTCCTATTTTTTTCTTACAGAGTTACCAGAATAGGCTTAACGACGCTTTTATATATACATGTCTCAAAACAAATTGAGTTTGTTCAAGAGTTTGACGCTTAAGCATTGCCAGCTTGATTGAGTCTGCTTTTTTTTTTTTTTCTTCAAAAGCGAATTTTGATTGGCTGAAATTAGTAGAGTATTTTTAAAAATACTGCCTACGTCCTGGTTATACACATATATTTACTCAAAAAAAAAAGAATTCCTGCCATGTATTTTATTAACTTTTTTTTTAAAAATATTCATGCCTGTCACATTTTGCTAATAGTATACGCCGTTACTAAAAGTCCAACAAAACGTCTGCTTGTTTTGTTTCGTTTGATATACTGCTCCACAGCCATTGAGCAATTGTCAGTCTGGTACCATTTACGCTTTAGGCAGTAATACACCAATGCGCTTGATATACCAGTTTTAGCGAGAATTAAGAAAAAGCAACACGAAATGTCCAAACTGGAAAGTCAAATCGTGTTTTCCGTGTGATTGTTTTTCTGTCTTTCCATCAGATATACATGTGCTATTTTTTCACTTCTTCTCGTTTGTTCACGTGATATTCACGTTTTGTAACAATTTTTATGCTGTATTTGAAAAGGAGACAGTAACGCCGCAGTGTGTGTGAAAAACACAACTTACCGCTGACGGCAATCATTTACATATGATCCAATATCCTCTAAAATGCTAGAAAGAGAGAAAGAGTTATATGGTCTACAGAAAGGACAATTCAAACATAGCAGCAGTCCATCAACTATTCGATATTTTTTTAAAATACCTTATCATCAAGTCTGTGAAAGAAAAAAAAAAAAAATCATATGTATATTTAAAATAAAGGAAAGATAGGCATGCGAATATCAATACGGAAATTTGAATAATCTCAACCCTTGTCTCTTTTTTTCCTTTTCTCCAAAATCCTTTTTTTTTTTTCTTCTTTTCAAGCCGATTGAATTGTAATATCTGGTTTTCGTCAATTGTATCCTACAAAAAAAGTACGGTTTTGAAGAAATGTAAATAGTTAATGTGTGAGCGTGTGAGCGGCAGCGAGAGAGAGTGTGAGAGAGGGAATGCGAGAACGAAAGCAAGAGACAGTGTATTTTTTTATTTTTATTTCTTTATTTTTAAGACTTTGAAAATTAATCATGTTTTGACGACAATCTTTATTGCAGACCAATCTTTGTTGTAGACCAATATCTTTTGCAGACTTAAGTCAAATAGACGAGTTCTTTATTTCGGATCACATATGCTAGTCCATATATCTCTGAGACTGGCCACTATTAATTCAAGTGAAGGCGTATATCTTTGTTATTGTTGTTTTTTTTTTTTCAGATTGTTGGTTTCAAGCAATGGTCTTCCAACAATAACAATGATTTCAACATTCATGGTGCTAGTAGTGATAACAATAATAATGATAATAATTTCTTAACTAACAAAGTAAACAAAAAGCACAAAATATATCAATAAAATATAAATAAAAACAGTAACCAGTAACAAAACGAGTCTTGGGTGGGCGCTATACAAAAGCGCACAAGAAA
>JAKTYL010000230.1:0-16049 GCA_030578715.1 Magnusiomyces tetraspermus
GAATGGACTGGATTAATATTTACAATTCGGGTCAGGTTCCTCGGGTTCCACTTGAATCCACGATTAAATTATATAAACTAAATAACAGCAACAACAACGACTGAACAATTTATTATACAAAACCAATTGAAGCACTTTAGAGGACAAAAAGTTCATCAAATAAAGTTCTGTAGCATTCACTAAACAGCCACTGCTTTATGTGTTTGGTGTTTAACCGTAGTTCTTTGCATGATTAAATGGTTCTTTGTCAATTTCAAAATTTTCAAGGTGTAAAGCACCTTCCGGGCTCTGTATCAAGCTGATGTTTACTTAGCAAAATAGCATTTAGCTAGTTCAATGTATGTCAACGTTTGGAGCTTTTCAAGTTTAGCACATCACTAGGCCGAAGCTTTTTGATATACAGTTGATGTTTAGCATTCATAAAAAAGACATTTTTTGGGCAATCCGTGCAAAAAAAAAAAAAAAAGTTGCCCAAAATACTCCAAAGGGAGAGATCAACCCAAAAAGTCCTCGGCAGACTTGGACACGAACTTAATATTAGGAAACAAGAATGGAATTCAGGCAGCTGTAACCTTTCTGAAATCCATAATGGGATTATAAACCCGGAATTTGGCGAAGAGAGTCAAGTGGGTATGAATTAAATCATACTCGGGCTAAACTCTCGCAAAGCTTAAGTTGATGAGGCAGGAAACGATCGTATCGGCTGTATCTTATTTGAAACGGAACATGTGTTGAAAATTCATGAAAATCAGGAAATTATGAGAAGCCAGGAAGTACCACTAGTATGTTTACATTTGGTGTTATGAAATTGCTAAGGAAAAGACCTGTCTATTTGGTGTTATGAAGTAATTATGTAGCACATTCTATGACAAGCGAAGTCATCGAGCCAGTTAGGTAGTTACGTCTATAAACAATAAAATCAAATCAAACTGTCATTTATACTTAGTTATTATTTACCATTTTTTATACCTAGATTTGAAAAATCAACTAATACGCTCCACATTTTGGCATGCACTGCTTACCGAGCTTGAATATAAACTCTGTCACAATACTTTTTGCCTGCTTCACAAAGGAGTCTTTGAATTTTAGCCCAGCTTGATTAAATGCAATAAATCTGGCTTAAAAATATTTTTTCTAATGGGCTTTGAAGCTTTCCAACCGATCCCAAGCACGTTTCTCTTGGACTGCTTTAATGTTGTTGTTTTTTCTCTGTCTTTTGCAGCTTCGTATATCTAATCCTAGCCTTAAAATCATGCAGCTTTGAAAATCCTTAATCATTATAATCATAATCCCTCATTCCGCTTTGTCGAAAACAAGAATTTCATTATAGAATAAAGATCTCTTGACATATTCACTGGAATCATTGTACCTTTTTTGTTTTCAGTTTTTGTACTCATTTTATAACAACAAAAGTTAAAAATTTGGTTTAAAATTGAATTCATTTATTCAAAGAAATATAACTATTAGAGTTACTAAATAATTTTAGGATTTTAAAATGCTTAGGGTCTAGTAAGAAAGTGGTAATATTCTGTCTAATGTGAAAGTAACCATACAATCCGATATAGTGTAGTGGCTAGCACGGTCCGCTCTCACCGGGCAAACCGGGGTTCAATTCCCCGTATCGGAGAATATTTTTTTTGCCTGTTAAACTTTGCCAAAACAATTTTTTTCCTCCCTAGATGTTTACAATTGTTATGTACTGATACCCTATATCATAAAGTTTAAACTGCTAACGTTTTTAGTATGAAATATTCTTTTTTGGTCATGGTCAAAAGATGATACTATTGTGATTCATGTATGTGATTTTGAGGATGAAGCAAGACGGTTGTGCAAAGTACTGGCAAGATCCTGTGACAGGGTTATGCCTGAGACGATAGCAATTGACATGAGTAACATACCAAGCATTATTTTTTTTGCAAAGACGTAAAACAAAAACAATTTGAGCGCCAAACTCACATTGCCAATAGCTCAAGTGAGAGAACCACAAAACAAGCTAAAGTTTTTAGAATTGGCAGTAGACGATTGCTTGAACTTCAAATCTCATATAACAAGAATACAAACAAGTAGCTAGAAAAGCAATAAGGCGATTACCCAACCTGGAAAAAGCAAATCATATAATGTTGTACTTATATATCACAAGTCAACATAAAGAAGTTCAAGAAAGAAATGGCAATGTAAGAGTAAATAACAAAGATTGTAAAAAATTGCCAAACCAAGCATTGGAAAAACAAGTACAAATGTCCCGAAAACAATGAAATTAATAATAGAATTTAGAAATAAAATGTGTTTGGGGAAAACTCGACGATGATTGCACAAATAACAAATCCCAGCTAGCGGAAAATTGAATCTTAATATACATTGAATAGCATATAGTCTAGGCTTACAAATTTTATCAAGCATAAACACATTTTAATGTGTATCGAACCAAATCACATACCGAAAAATTAAGCAATGAGAATCATAATTGCAGTTATTTCTTTTTTGTTAACCATAAAAACTTCTCTTTGATACAATGTTTCATGTTCACTAGTTATACAGTTGTTCCAAGAAAGACAAAAACAGTATTTCAAACTTTGGAATCAACATTCTGCGTGCTTTTTACTTTTACACCATCCAAAGAAATCATTTTCAAGTAAGGATCTTCGTAACTTTCTTGGGTATCAAATGAATTTTCAGAAGTACTTATACTGCCAGAGTCAGAAGAATCATCTTCATTGGGTAAGCCTTGGTTTAAACGGTCTATCAATGAAGAACCTAAGATTGACAACTGAACATCAGCAACGTCTTCTAAACCAACATTGTCGCAAGCCAAGTCTAAACCAGTTAATTCAAAGTTGTTGATTGAATCAAAAAACTTTAGTTCATTTTTTCTTGACTCGTTGGTTTCAATGAAATGGGACTCTAGATTTGAATGCGTTTGGTAGTCAGCCGAAGTAACTAAAATTTGGCTTGATTGACTTGAACTTGAATTTTTAATTTCAGTATCGGAACTATCAAGAGTTTCGCTATCTCGACCCGCTACCTGGAATGCGACAGGACTGGAATCTTGAGCCACTGCAAGATCATCAATGTGTTTTAGCTTTTCCTCTTCTTTAAAGCCATCCGCTTCCTTATTATCCCCTATTTCGTCCAAGTTGAGCTGAACGCTCACTAATTCATTGATACTGTTTGCAAGCTCAGTTTCGCCAGTATATTCAAAAATGACGTTGTTCTCATTATTTGCTTCTTCGTGGTAGTCAATTTTGGAAGCGTCATCTGTTTTATGAGTGCTGGCGGCTTCTTCATTATCGCAATCGGTCTTACCGTCGTTAAAAGTTGCAGCTCCTTCGGCATTGTTGAGCTCTTCAATCCCATTAATTTTTATAACACAATCAGCCTCCTTGTCGCTGATTTTCATGGTATTTTCATTACCTTTATTGTTGTCAAGTTTTGGAGTGTCAAATTTTTTTTCTGCATTGTCTGTTTTTTCAAGACCATGATCCTCCTGCATTTTTTCTTCAGTGCTTTCAGTATTTATTATCTGTTTCTCCATCACGAAAGGATGGAGATCACTTTCATCATTACTGGCATTTGACGAAGGTTTCAATACTGAACCTTTTGCAAAATCATCTACGGTTTTTATCGGCTCATACTTGGTTTTGAAGCACCATATCTTTTCATTTTCTAACATTTCGATACCATCTCCTTTCAGCCAGTCCAAGTCACCGGTATCTCTGCCACCCTCTGTAAAGTATGGACATGTTGGATAGTTGTTTGAAACAAAAGCGCCAGCGCTCGCGCGATTCTTAACACTTTTTTTGTAAACAGCTCGCGAATTATTATCTAAACCGCATATCATCACGTCTGAAACCATAATTCGCACAGTGTACTTTGCACCGCAAGTATAAACATTATATTTTCCAGGTTGATCTTCTACTTCGTCCATATGGACTTCCAAAAGACGCTCAATGTCTTCAATTGTACATTTTTTCTTTAGCACTTCTTCTTCGCGCAACAAGATATCAACTCTTGTCACGTCAAACCCAATATTGCATTTTTTGATGGCTTCAGAGTACAAGTATTCAAAGTCTGTTTTGTCCCTATCTCTATACTCCAATGGATTCTTACGCCCGACAGCCTGAAGGGCTGCTATTCGCATAAAAAACGAGCTTTTGAACAAAACATGCCGTAAAACTCGTTTCAAAGGAAACATTGAACATATATCATGTACAAGCTTTTCGTTTACTTGAAGATCTTCACTCTCAAGACCTTTAGACTCGACATACTTGAAGACATCTTCGTTGTACTTGTCATCCAAGGTGTTCCAGCGACGAAAGTGAAACAACATTTGTTTATAATCTATCAATGCTAATTTTATTTTTTGTGGAAACTTGAATTCTATGGGCCGCGGATTGCTTCGTAGAGGCCTCTGTCTTGTCAAGTAATTTGAAAAATCGGCTTCGAAATCGGATTCAAAAACGCTGTCCATACTTTTTCCGCAAGAAGAAAGAAAATTGGATATTTGCTCATGAAAAAGAGGAAGATGATACTTTATAACGCTGGAAATGACTTTGGTTGAAAGACCATCACATATTTCGTTCATGAGTGATTGCAATAAAAAATCAGCAAAATAGTTAAATGTGGATTGGCTTTTAGATATTAGGTTTAACTTGCATTTTTTAGGATTTGGGATAGCCTTGGTATCGTGGTAGTGATATGAACAATGATCACAGTGTCTTGTAACAGATTCTCCAGATTCTTTTGTTCTATATTCCTTCATACTGATTTGGTAAACATCCTCAACGGGCGGTAATAGGCATTCAGGTGAAACTTGAAACCAAATCCGATTGAGTCGGTTAGTGCGTCGAGATCCAAACTTGGGCCGCGATAAATACTCTTCGATTTGGTGAGGTGGTAAAGTTGCGTGGGTGTTGAAAACACGAAACAATACACTAATACTGAATTGCTCAACAGACCACCCACTAAAATGTAGAGCCCAAATGTTTTTAGTATCATCGTCAAAAATGTCATCGGGGTGTTTGCAGGTTTTTAAATTCTCAGTTGATTCGCTTAGTCTATCTGGCTTGGTTTCTTCAGTTGGTCCTAATTCTTCAACCAGATCAACATCCCCAATTGGCTTGACCTCCTTGTTCTTTTCGCTTGCCTTACTACCCTCCGCTTTTCTCCTCGCTTTTCCCTCGAATACACTTTCAAAAAAACCTAGAGTACTTGGCGAGATATGCAAAGGAGACTCAAGTTTAGTAAAGAATTCCACAAACTTTGCTTTTTTGATTTGTAATAACCCTTGCGTCTCTGAACACAAAAACAAAAAAGGTAAGGTCTCTGGTTTTACTCCTGGCTTGTTGCGTTTGACAGGTCTTCGCATACCAGCTCTTCTGATTTCTCCACCTACAGAGCCTCTATTGCCGCTATTATTGCTGCTATTGCTGCTGTTGTTATTGTTGTTTGCTGTACTTTCTGCTGGACTGATCAGTTTCATTTTAACTGCTTCCGCAGCAACAGCATTTACAAACTCGCTTGAAACATTGACGATTTTCAGGCTATCAAGGATCTGTTCCGGTATAACTTTTGCTGTATAATTTTCGGCAAACCATATTTGCTGAGCAAATGGAACATCGGCAACCAATCGGATCTGAAGAGTTCCAAGATGATGCGGCGAGGAGTGGTCAATGCATACGAGCCGTATAAACTTCTTGCCGTAAGTAAGACCTGTAATTCTCCATTGGTCGAATTGGGAAATGAGAGTGGTTGAGGGCGAATGGGCTTGATTTCCTGTAGGATTTGTCATTTGTGAGCACTATTACTATGATGTGAGAGTTTAAAACAAAAGTTGAATGGTTGGTATAAACTCTGTACGATTTCAGATAGTTGTAGATAACTTAACGAATGAATAAAGCAATGTGATATGGTATTGTGATATTGTCTGGTCTCATACACAAGCCAAAATGTAGTGTCAAACAATAATCAATAAGGTGAAAAAAAAAAGTTAACATGGCTAACTTTGTTAGCGTTACAGAACATTTTAAATGTTGTGTAAACTATTCAAGTATAACTACCTAGTTTCCATCTTATTGCTTACTTTTTCTTCTGAACAGCACTACCTCGCGGCTACAATAACAGCAACTGGATGTTTTATCTGGTAAATTTCTAAATTTAAATACATATAATAAGAAAAAAAAAATGAAAATACACACTTTTTTTTTTCTATTCTGGCTTGCTTACCAACGTTGGAGCAATTCGCTTTTTTTTCTTTTTGGGTACACCAGAAGCAGAAGGAACAACTTCACGTGAAAGAGGTGGAACGGCTGTAGATGTAGGGCTAGAGGGCTGTGAGGCTGAAGCTGGTCGTTTGTTTGTGCTAGTTTTTGCAACAGAGTGAGAAGCAGTTACTGTTGGCTGCTCTTTAGTATCCATTTTAATAATTGGCGAAGAACTGGTAGGTGTAGTTGCTGATTTACTATCAATCGTAGAAGAAGTAGAAAGATGTAACTCAGAAGCTTTGCTTAGGCCTGATAATGCTGCTTTTTTTGTTTCGCCATGATACACCTCTCCTAATTCATTGTCAAATAGCACTGCAGAGCAAAATCCGTCAGTAGAAGTCACAAACAGCGTTTGACCATCAGGACTCCAAGCAGCATCAGTTAGAGCCGAATAATTGATGTTTGAAATGACAGCCAAAGGCTGTTGCTGCTCCGTGTCGTATACAAGAACTGAATCTTGGGTGAGAACAGCATAAACTACGCGATATGGTAATGTAAAAACGGGGCCATTAAGTCCATTGGTATTCTTGATATCACTGTCTTTAGTTTTATCACCTGCAGCTGTAGCACAACTTTTACGTAGCTTGTACAATACTGGACTACAGCAAACAGCCAGCGATGGTTTTTTCAAGCCAGGTAAGTGTGCCACAGGGGGCTTACCTAGTCCAGCACGAGTATATATATACACTGTATTTGAATCATCAGACGCTGGCGTATCATGGCTATTTGCACTTCCATTCGCACTTCCGTTTGTGTTTCCATTTCCATTACTTGCTCCTCCTGCAGACGTTGCTGACGCTTGGTGATGATGCTTATATACACCAGATGGTGTTAATAACAGACTACCGTCTGGTGAAAACGAGAGTCGTCGGAAGAATGAAGTGAATGTTTCGTTGTGGTATAAATATGAAGCTTTTGGTACAAGCAAGCTAGAAGCTCCAGTTTGGGGCACAAAAGATGGTGAGGTAGGCACAGGTTGAGCGCTTGGGTTTGTATTTGTATTCGAATTCGAATTCGGATTTGCATCTTTATTCTCAGTTACAGCAATAGATATAGGCTCCGATCCTTGATCTTCATCCTCATATGACTTTTCATTCTGAATTAAGTTTTGATTCTGTGTCGGCAACTCAACTCGTGCACTCTTATGATGACTTTTCAGTCCTAATACACCATCCTTTGTGGTAACATTGTATACGTGAACTGATCTGTCTGACGACTGCGTTGCTACGAACGCACCCAGCGGGTCCCATGTGACACCTTGAACATAGTGAATGTGATCGGTCAACTCGCGTAAGCATTGTCCATTAACAGCATTATAAATACGTGCCACGTTGTCCATCGACCCAGCTAGCACATATTGCGAGTCAGGCGACCACGCGAGATCATAAATTTCCGATACCGAGTGCCTACACACGTGTCGCGGCCGCCACGACTCTTTGTCCTCGGCAACATCGTCTCCAAACGTACGGGTGATCGTGTCAGAAAGCGTCCAAAGAACAATGGTACCATCATCGCCAGCTGATGCCAGTACCGAACCACGAGGATCAAATCGTACAACGTTGACAGCTTGGGTATGTTTCACAAGCGTAGAGAGGTATTTTACATGCACGAGATTCATGATATTATCACTAGAGGATGAATTGATATTTGAAGATGTGCTTGTTTCATTGGAATCACTTGTGTTTTTGATATTATTGGTACCATTGGTATTAATGTTATTAAGACCGGTGGCCTTATTATTTGTATTAGTGTCAGTTCTTTCAACCTGCCAAATTCGAACATTATTGTCACCTCCAGCAGTAGCTAGTCGATTTACTCCGTTACTGCTGTTCCCAGGTTGGAAATGTGCAGAGTATATAGGTGCATTTTCGTGATGCCAGTGAATTGAAATTGCAGAAGCTTTCATTATGAATTATTTAGTGACGATGCTTATGTTCGGTCTCATCAAACTCGACCTTTATTGCTTAAACTTCCTTTAGTTGTTGAATCTAAATAACAGTGAAATCGAAGGGATGATGTCGATGTAGATTTAATAGAAGGATTGGGTGTTTGTCGACACTTGAAAAATGGCTGTAGTGAAAAAAATTACAAGATGTAAACAAGAGAGACTCTTGATCTCTGATAACCTGCCAACTACTAACATAACAAGTCCACACTTCGTCGAATATTCTCTGTTTCTATTGGAAATGATAATGTTTGACTAAACAATCATAAACCTTTATCAAAAAAGTTCCTGTTCATACGTTGCCAGTCAGTTTGTTAATTCAGTTAGATTTGAATTAGCCAATTGTATTTGAAAGCTCTTTATGGCATTGGACGCCATACTATTACTTATAAAAATATCCTCAACTACCATGGCCGCACTATGCAATATTTGTAAATAGTCAACAAATAAAAAAAAAAAAACAATAATTAATGATTAAACTAATTGTATATAATGATAAATAATGGAAAAACAAGGTTATATATATGGAAAATTAAAATAATAAGAAAAATATTAACAATGAGAATAATAAATTTTAAAAAAAGTGTTAGTAGATCACATAACAATCATTAACGGATCCTCTTCTTCTTCATGCTTTTCAAAAACAACCATGCTCTGCATTGCCAATTCCAACTCTGCAGCTTTTGAAACAACTTCTTCTCCCTCATTCTTCATCATCATTGCTGTGGTACTCTCTGCACTTCGATCCCTATTCTCATATGCTTCTTGTTCAACCGCAGAATCCATTTCTCGTAAAATATGGTCATCAACGTCGCTAAACAATGGAGTGCCGCTTGTAGTGCTTGACCCATCCTCATCAGCACCTCCAGCATTTGCAAACCCGTTGTGCTGTGACAACACGTCATGCGAACGCCGGCCAGGGCCTGAAAACTGAACAAGTCCCTTTGCGCGTCCAAAATCAAGCTCCTTCGAGTTGATGGGGAGCCCAAACATGGATTTAGGAAAAAATACATTGTCATTGCCCTGATATTCTTCTTTTTCTTCTTCTTCGTAAGTTGCAAGAACAATATGTCGATCAGTGTGCAATAATGGATATGGAAGACAGGGGTGCATTTCAAAAAATGCAAGCGGTTCAATCACCTTGATAGCCTGCTGTCGGGTGTCCGCTTCTTCTGAAGGATGGATTTTAGACACAATACTGCTAGGTTTTGCTCCTCCAGCAGAATTTTCTGGAGGGACACTATTGACAAAAGCATTGCTAGCATTAGCTTCTCGAACAATCTCAATTCCAATCTCAGGTGTCAAAAAGTTCTCTGCAACGGGGTGCCATGGCAAGTCATATTTCCAGCAAGTAGTTCCCGACTTAACATCAACGACCAGCAACTGCCCTTCTCGCAGCATCAGCACGTTTGAGTACTTTATTTCTTCCAAACTCGTTGAACCGTTTTCGGTTTGTCCTGACGAGTTATGTTCTTCTAATGATTCTTCTTCATTTATCACCCGAGGATCCTTTTCCTTACCAATCTTGTTCGAAGCAAGAATCATGCCTTGCACATTCCAACCACTAAGCTTCCATTTTTTGTTGCTACCGGAAAGTCCTTTGAAAGGCGCAGACTTGATTAGTGAAGCTGCTCCGGCAGCTGTCGACCCAAGACGGAATCCAATCAAGCCTCCGCCACCACTACTGGGCGAAGATAAATTATCGCAGGTAGATAAATCCTCTTCTGAAGGAGAAGCGCTGAGGGACTCATAAGTATTCCAAGGCTGTCGTTCAAACCAATGCACGCTACCCTTGTCACGAGTTATGATGCCAAACCCACCATCTGCATCCCACTCGACTTGGTGTACCTTGGCGGGCGTCATTCCACGAATATATTTGCCAGTCAAGGAAACCTGAAGAGGAACAAACGACAAGTCAAAAGTGAAAATAGCATCACCACGCAATGATACGGTTGCAAGAGTAGCAGCGTATGGAGAAAGTGAGAGGTGTGAAACACCTTGTGGAGGAATGAAAGTGCAAATAGGCTTTTGAGTTTCAATGTCAATAACTTGTACAGGAGAAGAGTTGGCCTGTGCTTGAAAAAGAGAAGACAAGGCATTTGGCAATGCTGCTACAACGGCAGCAGGAGTAGTTGGGCTTGATAAGCCAGCAGCAGCCGCTGAGTCTTTGGTCAAAGCAACCCTTCCAGATGAATCAATACTAAATTTGTTATTTCCAACCAGGATTATATTTGCTTGTTGTTTTTTCGCATAAGTGTCAGCAAGTGTGGTACCATAAGGGCTAGTCGACGAAGACAAATAGTTTCGGATACCTGCAACTCCGGCATCCGAGATTGACTTTATCGAAGATGCTGTTGTAGATGAAATGTTTTCGAGAATTCGGTCTAGAACCAGGCCTGGTGGTGGAAGTTTAAGAGGGGTTCCAAGTGCTGATGATGTGTTTGACCTAGATAAGGTTTCGTTTGACAGGTTTTTAGGACAATATGCCAGCCATCGACCAGACATGTCAAAAAGAGGAATTCCTTCCGGGTTTAAGCGAGTCTCAAGACCAGAAAGAGGTAAAGGCAGAAACTGAGGCACAGAAAAGAGTGTAACTACACCTGACGTGGTAATAACTGCAAGAGCAGAAGTAGCACGATTAGAGTAAATCGAGTATGGACCTGGGCCAGAAGAGGCCGGTGGAAGTACTAAGGATTTCACAAAGGAAGGTTTCTTATTGAGCTGATGAACTTCCAAGTAAATGGTTTCTTTGCGTAGGACTTGTAACAAGACCAAGTTACGAGTGGCTTCTGCAGATAACATGCCCTTATCATCATATGGGGACTTTGGGGATGATGATTGAGACGGTGATGAGTGCGAATGATCTGAAGACAGTTCAGGGTCTGCGTCAGGATTCGAATCAACACTCAAATTTACAATAGTTGCTGGTTGAGTTTTCTTCGATGCGGTTGAGAGAATGAAGTGAGCAGTAATTATCTTACCCACTACACCAAAAGTAGACCCTGAAATACAAAACGCGCAGTCATCGGCAGAATATGACCATAGCTGAGCTACTGAAGGGTATGCCAGTAGCACTTGACCGGACCCAGTAGACATTTCTGCATTTGGTTTAGAATGATATGCATTGCGGGCACTAGCATTGAGAAGTGCTGGATCCATGGCCGGAATGCCAGGCGCAGGAGGAGGAGACGAGGGCCCACCACCCACTGGTGATGTGCTAGTTGATGATGATGATGATGAGAAAAGCCGGGATTTCGTCCATCGAGACGCAGAAGCCAGAAAATCAGGACCCGAAAAGGGGATTTGACTATTTATAGATAAACAAAAATAAGCAACACAAGTATGGTTAGAGAGATAAAGCCATCGAGTCAGACTAAGTAATACTCACGACTTGTAGATTTTGGTGGAATCGTTAGTCGAAAAAGAAGATTTGCGAGACATGCTATGAGTTCAAAGATTAAGTATAGATGAATATGAAAGGAGGTTTAGTAGGAATTGACTGAAGTGGATAAGAAAAGAGGTCAAAAAAAGCAGCGATAAGCAGTGCTAAGGAAAGGCTGGTGGTTAACAAGAGATTAAAAACAAGCAACATGATGCGAATGTATGTATCTCAGTCTCACACAACGTGAACCGATAAGAAATAAAGTCACGTTATGCTATTAATTGAAGTCACTTGACTTGGATCACATGTCCACCTTGGTCAGTTGAAGGCTTTAGCCAAAGCTTTAAGGTTAGCAAAAAAAAAAAAAAAAAGACAAAGGTGCTATTTCGAAGCAAAGCTATTTTTGGATTTACTGAACAAGGTTTCCTTGGTTTCGTCATGGAAAGGTCATGCTTGGTGTATTTTTGAGAGAGCGCATATCTTGGAAAGAGCACGGCTGATAAACAGCCAGTTCGTCAAGCCTGATGAGCCTCTTTTTCTTTCAAGCATACTGGGTTGTTTGTGTAGAGATTTATTAACTTATTAAGTCCAATTTTAAAAAAAGGTTAAGAGCAAAAAATAATAAACAAGAATAGTAATGAAGAGACCAATTAAAGTCCTGAATACTCTTTAAATACTACAATTGATCTTGTTTTAGGGTGAATTAAATCACGACTACATTAGTTTTTGGGTTTTCTTTGCTCAGAGCTTTCAAGTTACAAATGTGTATTTGTATTAAATATTCGATATTCCCGAATAACGACGAATGAGAATTAAATAAAATAAAAAAGGGCTTTTTATTTGTTTGGTATTTGCTTAATTGAGTTATCTATTTGATTTCTATTATTACCTTTCCATCTTGTTTCTTCGTTTCAAAACACCTTTGATCTATCAAAAGCAAGCAATTAAAAGATATCCCTATTATTCATAGCAGTTATTCGACTAATATATTGATTCAGAATAAAGTCTGTCCTAACTACGTTAAACTTACAAGTGCCTTACACTAACATCTCCTTGTCTATATATACCCTCGGTCCATCACGGTTTAAAAACTGGTTGTGCCCGAACTTAATCATAGCATATGGACCCAGTACTTTAACTTTATTTGCCTTTTTATACTTGTTCTTTTACAAGCTGTAATATTTGTTGAACACCCAATGAAGCTTTGGTCTTTGTTTTTCTTTCACTGCCATCATTATGCATCGCTCATCAATATATTCATATATTTGCTTTAACGTTAACCAAGAGCCCTATTTTTTATCATTAATCCTACAATACAACTTAAAAAAATTGCTGATAATGTATGCAAAGAGTCAACTAGCTAGTTTGTATTATAATCGAACATCTAAAACTGACACACGTTATATATCAAACTCCGGAAAGCACTATACATTAAAGTGCTAACCCTTTACTTTTTACAAGACAATACCTCTAACCTCAAAAGATATTATATATTTTTAATCGAAAAAAAATTCCCAATCAACCACAGCGCCTCGAAATACTATTTCATTTTGTAACACGTTATCAATATTACATGCCTGAAAACTTATTTACAACTGGACTTTAAAAATCATAAGTATATTAGTAACTGCATTATATAAGTGTATTTGCATTAATTTATCATGCGAAAAGAAGAAAAAAACAAGGAATTAGTATTTTGAACATTCGTCGAGTAATCGCACTAGAACATTTCTAGCACTTTCGTTTTTTATTATGTTTCAAAAAGAATTTCCAAGCACCATTATTAGTTCAAGTATTTAGAAAAACAGGGAACCAGCAATGGCCATAAGGGCAGAACCGACGGAGAAAGCGTACCTAGCACAAGAGCTGACCTGAGCCATACCAGATGCTTGGATAGGAGCAATGACGGGAGTGGTGGCAGAGACAACAGGGGTAGTCGCCTGAGTGCCAGTGGACTAGCAGGAGTGGTAATGACAGCAACGGAGCCGGAAGCAGAGGAAGTGTAGGTGCTGCTGTAGACGGTGGAAACAGCAGCAGGAACCTGGGATGTGACAACAGAGTTGACAGTAACGACGGTAGTACCCTTGGCAGCAGCGACAACAGCATTGACAGGAGTAATGGTGGTAAGGGACTGGTTAGCGACAACAGTAGAACCAGCAGAGACAACAGTAAAGGTGACGTAGATGGTGACTGGAGCAACGACAGTGGTATCAGTGGTAGGATCATCAGGGGCAGACTGGACAGTAACGGTAGAAGTAGCGGAAATAACAGACTGGATAACAGTAGTTCAAGAAACGATCAAAACAGTGGTCTAGGCAGTGACGGTAACGGGAAAATCAGCGGAGGTAGCAACAACAGTGATGGCAGTGGTGCAAGAGGGGTAGTGGTGATGGTGACATGGATGCCAGTGGTAATAGTGGAAGTAAAGATGGTAATGACATACTTGGTCTCAGTAGCAGTGGAACTAGCAATAACCGTGGTGGTGGCAGCAGCAGCACCGTAAATAACCTTCTGGGCTTCAGCAGCAATTCTAGAAATAAGACTGTAAAGCTTGGGAAGGTTGAAGTAAGCACTAGGTTTCTCATTCAACTTGTCGCGGATAGCAGTGATAGAAGTACCAAGAGAGAAACATATGGATTGAACGATTTGATCAGGAGTGAAGTACCTGGTCAAAGCAGCAGTTTGAGTCAACCAAGTCGTGTATTTATCACTAATGTAAAAGTTAAGAAGAGTATCATACCTAGTTCCAAGGGTAGCATCGACAGCAGTAGTATCAAAGTCACTCTTGATAAGTTTAAAAGGGACATCAAAGAGCTGGGAAAGAAGGTTGTTAAGAAGGTTGGCAACAACTTTCAAAACACTGTTGATAGCAGCAGAGGCTTCAGGGCAGGCATTAGAAGTAGGGGGAGCTCTTGACGACAGCATCGAAACTCTTCTGGAAAAGATCGCCCGCAGAACTTGGGATAGAAGCGGGAGTAGAGGTGATAGGGCTGGTGAAGCCATGTCCGGTGTAAAGAGCAGGGGCAATAAAGGCTTCTTCAGGTTAAGCAATGACTTCAATAGCAATCAGCAATGCAAAGCCGACAAAGGCAATTTTATTGACAAAGTTAAACATTGTTACTTAATAATGGTACTGTTAAAGGGTGTGGATGATGTGTGAGAAGGTGGTTCAATTGGGGGTTGTAGAAGATAGATACCAGGTGAGAGGAGTAGAACAACAAAATCATCATGTGGGCTAACGAATGACTATTACTAAAGTGTGTGAAGAAAAGAAAGGATGAAGAGAAAAAAACTGATTTCAACAGAGGGGTATGACGGTTTTTATATTCGTCAGGAATTTTCTGATATTGATAATGACTTTGGCCAAATTTCCCAGTTAAATGTTTGGTAGCAATAATAATAATGGAGAGTTATGATACTATTGACATTTATAAATGGGGGTTATCATCTTTTGTACTTGTTCTCAAGGACTGTTTGGATAATTAAGGTTGTAGTTTCCAATATATATCTCGTGTTAAGTCGGCCTTAACTAAGGTCATAGAAGGTTACAAGTCTTCTCAGGTATTACATCCAATTTATTACTCGGCTTCCCCTGCTTATATATATCATGAAAGGTACTTTTTTACACCAAAAAAAAAGTGCCTTGTAATTTATGCATTTAAGGGGTAGAAGGTTGCTACAGCCTCACCAAAATTCGAAAAGTGTTTCCAAAAACAAAAAAACAAAAAATTTAAATTGAAAAATAGACGGCTGTGCAGGTTACCCTGTGTGTTTTTGGGAAAAGTGTACGGCTTCAACTTACACAAAACTATTTTGGTTTCCCTGTTCCTCATATGCGAGAATTAGGGCTCATGTTCGGGCTGACATAGACACAAGCTAAGAATAGATGTTTTGAAAATCTACAAATTGTTGAAGTTATACAAGGTGACGTGAAAATGGATGGCCACAACACCTATGTTAAATACTTCTATAACCTTTGAATAAATTGAATTGAATTGACAAATTTTTTTTTGCACGGATTGCCCAAAAAATGTCTTTTTTATGAATGCTAAACATCAACTGTATATCAAAAAGCTTCGGCCTAGTGATGTGCTAAACTTGAAAAGCTCCAAACGTTGACATACATTGAACTAGCTAAATGCTATTTTGCTAAGTAAACATCAGCTTGATACAGAGCCCGGAAGTTGCTTTACACCTTGAAAATTTTGAAATTGACAAAGAACCATTTAATCATGCAAAGAACTACGGTTAAACACCAAACACATAAAGCAGTGGCTGTTTAGTGAATGCTACAGAACTTTATTTGATGAACTTTTTGTCCTCTAAAGTGCTTCAATTGGTTTTGTATAATAAATTGTTCAGTCGTTGTTGTTGCTGTTATTTAGTTTATATAATTTAATCGTGGATTCAAGTGGAACCCGAGGAACCTGACCCGAATTGTAAATATTAATCCAGTCCATTC
>JAKTYL010000231.1:0-15976 GCA_030578715.1 Magnusiomyces tetraspermus
TCTTAACTCACTCATTTTCGAGAAGCGAATCAACAGGTCTAAATAGTTTAATTGTCTCTGTAATTGTCACTGGAATAAAGCCCGAGTTTTAGATTTTCAACCTCCATGACGAGTCACGTTTCCGACCTCGACGAAAAGCCACGTTCTCATTTTGCGAAAAATTGTATGGAAGTCCACTTTTTGAAGTCACAAAATTTGCAACGATAAAAAAGGACTACCATACGCTTTGCATTTAGAAAGGTATACGATATAGATTTTTGACTTAAACCTTAAAATAATATAAAACTGTTATAGATAACAACCAATTACAATAATGGCTTCAGGTTTAAGCCATTTGTAAAACATTACTAACATGAACTTCTGTGGTCTTCAAAATCCAGTCAAGGTCACCATTTAGTTCTGCAGCCATGCTAGCCGTACTTGCCTAAATCAGGATGAGAAATTGAGATGGCATGTACTATAAATGAATGTGCGTGGTATAGGAACGAGAGCATTTTAACTGGCAAAATAGAGAAAAGAAAGCATCTAAAAATATTAAATGATATGTATTAAAGGCGTTTTCGTATTGACCAGTCAAATGGTAAAACAAGATATCGTCCGATCTGTTCCTGATTATAATTTCAATTATTTTAGCTCTTGGAGTTAAATAACAGTGAAAAGGATTTAAGTTGTGAATTTTGAAAATTGGAGAACTATTGCCTGCTTACAATTGCAAAAGTTTGATTTTATAAATATATAGGATAGTATTATTAAGGATTTGGTTTATGTGTTAATAATTAAAATATCATTTTATTCTAATATGTATCTTTTTGTTTTTGACTAGCAGCTGATCGCATTCTTGAAAACTGTCCTTCGGATTGTCTTATTTTAAAAACCTGAATGTTGAATTGGTCAGCCTAAATTATCAGGATCTACAGCTTGTATAGAGTATTCGAACAAATCGGTTTAATTTACCAAAATGCTCTGTTGCAAACATATTATTATTATGTTTTTGAATAAAACTTCGTGACATTAATAAAACAGTTGTTTGAAGTTTCTAGATATGGTTATTTGGTTGTAGTGTTATACTCACTAACAAGTTATGTCAAAGAAAAGCGAACTCAATAACAGTTGGAAGGAGTATTTGATATTTTGAATCAAAATCCATTCATTTACTTTTCCTCTGTTATGGAGCAAATCACGAGCTGGAGGTTTTTGCAAATGTGGACAATTACCAAAAAGTTTTCGCCCTTATTTTGGATTTTTGTGGTTAGGAAATTGTCTGTTCCTGGATCTTGCTTGTAGTTACGGCGTCAGTTCCTGAAAATTGTTTGTAGATCCTTCGTTTGCTGAGCCCCAAAGTAAAAAAAAAAAATCATCTTGAGTTGTCTTGAGACCTACTACTGTTCTCTGCAAAGACCTATGTAGCAATGTATCATGATAAATCAAACAAAACATATCATAATAGGTTTGCTGTTAGCAATTTTATACGTAAATTACCAGTTTTATTCAATATTACTTATTGTAGAATAATGGTTCGGTAATATAGTAACTAGCCAGCCACTTGTTGTACATCATACCAAGTATTATTATCTCCTACAGTGGATACCCGTTTTGTTGGTTTACGTTTTTGAAATCAATTCATCACTTTTACCCCTGTTTTATTTTTTAACTAACAATATTCTTTCTTTTTTTTTATTATGTTAACAACTTTATTTATTTTGTTTGTTACAGATCTTTTTTTCAATTCCATTGGAACGTTGCACAAATAAATAGGATAATTTTTTTTTAAAAAAAAGTTATTTTGGAACTTCTTATTCAATAGTTATGTCTATAGTTTCATATTTGATTCATATTATTATTTGAACAAACTGTCTTATTTTAACAATTGCAACTTTTGTTTTGTGGTCAGCTAAACCTATCTGAGAAGCTGTTTTTTTGTTTTCATGGCCAAGCAAAATAACTATCTTATATACGATTTAACCAGTTATGCCTACATCAAGGTTAAGATAACTATAGATATTTTTTGCTAGGAATATACAAGCATTAATAAGTCTCTGTTATTAGTTATGTCCGACTCTAGTGGAATATAGTGGTGGTAGATAATACCATCCTGTGCTCTGTTTTGCATCTACGAGTTATATTCCATGGTTACAAGTGCAAGAGTAAAGCCTGCCAATACTGAGTAAGGGCTGACTAATAGGAGGGTGGATGAAAAGTTCACTAAACCTTCTTTATTCTGTGTTGAACACACATCACCAATATTAATCACAATGAGTCAACACTTATTCCGCAACGATGGAGGTGGCTCACGCTATCACATTCTACTATAGATAACTCCCTTAAGTTATTTGTATTTCCATAAGAGCATTCTATTGATTACTACCTACTTCATTCGCTCACCGCTTAAAATCTATTTCATACCTTTTATCGTAGTTCATAGTTCACTGTTAATAGTCCATTTACCTCTACCAATCCCTTAAACAGGCTATCTGGTATATTTAAGTTTTTTTGTTTTTGAAACGATGAAAATAATAGTACAAAAAACCCATTTGGTTCCAGCTCACAAGCATGCCATCTTTTATATTTCTTACTGTTACATACAACTTTAATACGATGGCGGTTTAATAAATACAATTATTTAGTTTTAAATTTGTTTTCTAATATGCTCAGTTCAGTATAAAAGTTACACTCTTCACGAATGTTAGTACTGCTGAAAGCCCAGAGAGCTGAACTAAAAGGTTATTGTGAACCTTCAACGATTCACAATTTATGTTTCGGATATTTACTACTAAACTAGAACAACTAGATGAGATGCTAAATTAAGAGCCACAAGTTGTTTCAATGTAATCATTTATTCCTTGATGGCCTATAATACATTTTTGCACACATTTGTTCTATATTTTGTTTTCTTGTAAACTTGTTTCTGTAGTTTGAAACAGAATAATAATTCAATAAATTTATTCACTACATGAGACTAAAACTCATATTTCAATTAATAATATTAAAAATAAACTTGTCTAAAGGAACATAACTACAATAACTTATTAGCCAGCATGAAAATAGTTGAGGCATATTATCGATCGTATTCAATGAAGTATTTTTTTAAAACTTGGTTAATATAATGTTGAATTTATGGGACTTGTTACTTTTTCAAATTCAATTAATGAACTATGGCTAATGTCCCCAAGCATCGCGAGCAGTTTTTATTCCATAGCTCTAATCAATGGTATCATCAACGTTTGTTCGCAACATTATTCTCAAAAAACAAAAGTGCAGAATGTTAAAGCTTAAACCCTTGAAGTAGCAAGGTAAGGTTTATAACAACATTCATTTTGCTACATTGCAAAGCTCGCAAATGTTTAAAAAAGAGCATAACCTGTGTCATGCTGCGAAAGGCCTGAAAGGTAAACGTACACCAACATTCAATTCAACAATCAAGTTCATATTGAACCCTATAGACATCCTCGGTTACCCATATATCTAATCATAAATGTCCTCAATACACACATGTAAGCCGCTTTTTTTCAGCTTTTATCCTGGTGCAAAAGGTTCTATGTGCCCTGTTTTTAAGGGATACACGAAGCGCTGCAAATGCGCGTGCAATGTCAAGAAAATGTTCACAAATGTTTATTTTAAAACCCTTTATGATAAATACTAACATATCTTAGAAGCGGTATGATAGCACGAGTATGTACATTTTCATCATTAAATTTACTCATGTTTTCATTTCTGCATTGCTAGGCCTTTTTTCATTACTATGAGGTAGGCGTGTAACTCATATTTTTTTAGAGAGATATAAACATCAGTTAGGAAATCGTCTCATATACATTGGACAAGATTGTGCTTTGACCAAGTACAAGTATAATATGTTTTTAATAGGCTTAAATGTATTATAATAACAGATATTTGGAGCAACTGAAATCAGGTTATGTGATTTGGACTCAGGGTTCAAAAAAGTACTTTTCAAAAACACAATTGGTAAGTTTTCATGAAGGCCCCTAAAACATCCGTGCAAAATTCAACATATATTGTCTCCTATTTGTACTCTTACAATCATCGTTTTTGGATGTTTTGAAGTTGTTCACAAACAAATTCATTCTCGTATTAATGTTCAAAAGAAAAAAACGAAAGATTAGCGTTTTTATTTTTATGTACCCACTTTGGAAATTGCAGCTGAAACCGGCAAAATTTAGTCTGATTCGGCTTGCCTACCAAATATCTAAAAGTGCAAATGCTGGACATCACCGAAAGGAGTTGCACACAAAAAGCTGGTTAAAGCACTAAAAGTGAAACTATGGAATATGATTCTTGTTTGAAGAATACCAAATTTCTGTCAATTTGGATAACTCCTGTTTGAGAAATACCAAAGTACCAGCAAGTTTTAAATATGTAGAGTTTTTTTAATTCTCATATCACTTCCTTTTTATCGAAAAATTTAAACTTTAGACGATTCTCACTTTTTGAAATGATGCTTTAAGACGCAGCACTGGGTCCTTTGTCAAGAACAAAAGAAAACCAGTTTATCGGATACCTGAATGACAAATACATGTTATATCACTGCATCTTAACCAAACCACCTGAGTTTTAACCCTGAGAAAACTGCGGCTTTTTCCATTTATTTTAAGCAAAATGTTCAGCCTTACGCTTGTAGTCAAACCGAAAGCTGCTTATTATACGCCATAAACTGCATGTACCAAGAAAATCAAGATTCACAGATTGCAATGCCCTTGCTGGTGATGTTATGGCCATAAAGCTGCCAACCATACTATCCCTGAGCCCCAACCTTCTCTTTGCTCTTAGTCTATTAAATTTATCAGAGTCCAACTTGTTATTATCCTTTTCTTTTGAAACCCAAAAACAGCTGATAGCCAAAACTAGCACTTAGACCATTTCAGATCTTTGACGATCATGTTTAGACCCTTTATTCAGCAGAAAAGCACTGTACCAGCAAATCGCAGGCGACGTATTAGCATTTCTTTGCTGCAGAAAATGAGAAATTATAACCGCAGTTACAACAAACCATTTTATTTGTGTATAGCAATCGTGCTGCTTTCCTTGTATGATGCAAGCTTGCAAAAAGCATCGTTTTGGTGTACTTAACATGGTGATTCAAAGGAGAATAAAATGATACAAGTTTCAAACACAACTGTTTAGGTCTCGTTAGATAAGGCAAAAATAGTCAACAGATGAGGATGTGAGTTTAAATGTGCGAATCAAGTTAGACATTCAGGTCGTGTGACACCGGAATAACAATTTGACTACTTTCTGGTACACCATCTATAGTTTTTCTGAAATGTTTGAATGATAGTAGTGGCTGGTTGTGAATAAATAATTTATGATGGGTTCTGTTTGAAAAAAGTATACAAATCTATATCGTCAATGCATTTAAACTGGGGTCTTTTGTAGAAGTTGAACATGTCATTTTGCAAGATATCAAGGCAAAAAAAAATATATATATATATAAAAATAGGGCAATATTCACTCTGTAACTGCAAAACTATAAAGATTAATTTAAAACTGTTAGTACAGAAAAAACAACAGCATGCCGTTTTGATTATTTCTTTTCAAAACAGTCTAAAGTATGCTAGTATCTAATCGTTTGAGAGTTGACTGCTTTTTATTAATAAGACACACTTGAAAGTAGGGCACCATGATACGCTGAAACGGAGGGACGATAAGTGAAAACGATTGACATTCAGCGGACCATTGACGACTGCAATACATGTTCAAAGCAAGCACAAGTACATGGGCGTTTGCATGTAAGATCAAGCCTTGAACTATCTCCTCAATAAAGATATTGCGTTCCCTTTCATCACCAAATCATTTGTACATGGGATTGACTATGTGCTTTAACTTTGATTATGCTCAGAGAAACTCCATTGTTATGTTCGCGGCTCTATCATTAAGCTTCTTCGCATGCTTGGTTATGTTTGTCTTACTTCTTAAAAATATTTGGACCATCTTTAGAACAATAGTTTGAGTTTATTTTATTCAATGCGCCGCTTCCAGTGCGCTTTTCCTACTATATTCGTAAAAGCTTGATTTTTTTTCCTTTCTTTTCTTTTGTTTCTGGCTCGTTTCAACATAGTTTTTGATTCTGATAAGTGAGCCAACCAAACGGCATACAAATATTTTGGAACAACTCATTCAGCAATAATTTAATGAACAAAAATTAAGACAAAACTAGAAATCGGCTAAAAAAAAAGAAAACAGATTATTCTCATTGAAAACCTATTTTCCGTAGATAGAAGCAAGATAATGTTTTTCAAGACAATTGGTGATATAAAATTAGTACTTTGTATATTGAGAAATTTCGGTAACAGAATGATGTGATGGTTATCACACTAAATCATATGGAATCTTAATTATTACAAATATCAAATGAGCTGCTTTATTTTTATTTCATTTTTTTTTTTTTTGCCATTTTCTTGTATTCTTGCGAATACCTGCTTTAGAGGGTATCGATATCGTAACATCTCAGTGAAGGAGTAAATATTACATATATATATATATATATATATATATATATACAAAAAGGGCCATTCTGTTTTTTTTTTTGGTTTGTTTCAAGTATGGCAGCAGTATCCCGCTGTGTGGAAAATTAGCTGCACTGTGCTCTCATTCACCAGAGGAGTTATGGCAAAAACTTAACACCAGTTACAGCTACAGAATCACGTACTTAGATAGCTGTAAAGCTTAAACATGTTTTTTATTGTTATTCTAATGAATCTCTATAAATTAACACACGGTTTATAGTATTCTAAATACCGGTTTTCCATATATGTATATATCGCATCAAAAAAAAATGACCTGGTTATCACTATCACTGGCAAGTCGAAGTAAATTAAAAAGGTCTGTGACACATGTTGTAACATGTTATTTATGTTGCACTTTCCAGGTTATAATAACCAGACTATAACATATCTTTTGTTAGGATTATCGGTCGTGTTGATGCTGACAGAGATTGAATATATTTAAAATAGCGCTATATACATTAGCAAAAACTTTAGCATTTCTCCAATTTTATTCTTCAGTTTCTTTCATTTCACTTTCAACCAAGAGTTTAGCTTTTGTTCAAACTCAATTTGCCCTGCTTCAGAATTAATATCTCACTCCAGAAGTTATAACAAAAATCATTACCAAAACTGTTACACAATGTCCAACCCACCACCTTCTTTCGACACATCATCTAGTGTTTTTGGCGAGGCAAAATCACAACAAGAACTTGATCTTGAGATTCGACAATTGGAAGAACGACATCGCATTGAGTTAGAAAATCTTGCTCGATCTCAGAAAGAAGAACAAGCGCGTTTAATCCATCAGCATCGTCGTCAGCGCAGCCTTAGAGAAACAGAACGTCAATTAGCTCGGCCAACAACCCACGAGCCCTTCAACGAACAAAAATTCCTTGAATTTCAATACCAGTACCGTTATCATTTCGCAAGTGCGGGATTATATCCTAGCCCATCTCAAGCCAGGAATCGTGCTTCAATTGTATCCATGAACGCAGCTCACCCAGACACTGGAAAGGTGGATCGAAAGTATATATTACTAGTAGGTCCTCCTAAAAGTGGAAAACTATCTTTTGCTAGAGGTGAGCTTTTGTTTGGTTTGGCTTTTCACAAATTAAATTTCGACGTGTTTGCCTGATATCATGCCTTTTTATTGCTATTTTTGTTTCTGAATGAGAGCCTATTTATCTTTTTATTCATTATCACTAACTAATATTTGTTGTTTCTTTTAATATTTTCAATAGACCTGACCGGCTCGCTTCCTAAAGATATTCCAGTACCCCAGGGAGTAGCTGATCCTAAAGCCAACAAATGGAATCCTTCCCAAAGGCCACTTAGCTTTTTAAATATCGATGTGTCGAACAAAACTCCTGGACGCGATCCTCTTTTCCCAAGCGCTCCAGTTGATCCGGAAGACCCAGAGGGGTTGGGTAGAGTAGCCGAAATGTCTTTGCTCAAAAACAGATTTATTCATGGTGGAATTTGCCATGATTTGCGATTGAAAAACAAATACTTTGATGTCACATTGCCCATCTGGATTGATGAGTTTTCATACTTTAAACGCCCTTTAAATGCCTCTGTTCTTAAACCTACGGCTACTAGTTCCAAAGGCAGTCAAAGCAAAAGCGATGGTTCTCAGGCCTCCCATTCAGATGGCGAATTAAGGACGCCCACCAGTGATGGTGATATGACATTAGTACCTGAAAAGCCCAATAAATCCCTTAAACGTAGGGATGTTAAAGATGGCGCAAATATGAGCGAAAGCGATAGTGAAGACGAGGAAGAACTTTCTAAACCTTTGCTAGGCGGAGATAGTGAGATTCCTTCGTCAAACGTCGCTGTTGAAATGGTTAGAGGTAGCGATGGCGCTAACAAAAGCACAGATACCAATTGTTCGTCGGATTTGGAAGTGTTTGTAGATGCTTTGGAAGGAGACTTTGGGGGTAGTGGTGATTCAAAGACTGCTGCAGCTCCGAATACAGAGCCTGCTGCTACTCCATCAGAAGACTCAGGCGAGTTTTCATTTTTGGAAGATACCAAAACCTGGGTGAAATCATACTGTTCCGACGAACCAGACGTAAGAATGGTTCGTGACAGTTTGATGGCTGTCATTTATGCATTTGACCCTACCCATCCATACCCCGAAAGTCTGCGCGAAGCAGCAGGATCCTTAGATTTGGCAGCAGCTGAGATTGCTGGAGCAGAATTGGGCACCGCCTCTGCCGCGATTGCAGGTACTAGAACAAGCATCAATGAACCTCCTTCTTTAGCAGAATTGGACGCCATTGCATCTCAAAACAAGAAAATTTTGGAACAGCGTCATTTGAATGTGATTGAAACTCATATTAAAGAGCTTTTCCCATTGATTGAGAAATTGGAAGATGAAGGATGGGATGGCTTGTTTCTTGCAGTGTGTAGGGATGTTCGCGATTGCACTAATCCTATAAACCCTCATGAAATTGCTGTGCTTCAAGACTACAAGAGCTTGATACATTCCGACTCTGCGAATGCTGCTAATCCATCAGACATTACTAATTCTATAATGAAAGTGACCCCATCTCATCTTGGCGTTGCATCTAAGGAAAGCGAGCAATGGAAGAAGGAAGCTTTGGAAACTGCTCATAGAGTCTCTAAAGCTGTTCAAGACAACATTTTTGGAGACAGAACTTATGAAGTTATTAACCTTAATGATGGACCAACTCCCAGACAATTTTTGAAACGAAACAGAGGTAAAAATCCAACTGGACCTGTGCCAGACAAGAATGGCGAAGTTCATGGTTTGGAAAGCATCGAGATGGCACTTAGTTTGTTGGTGACTATGTCTAATTCTGAAAAGGAAGAATCTGATCCTCCAAGTTCAAGAGCTTCGAGTATGTTTGGTTCAGGCCCTCCACCTCCACGGGCACAGCAAGCAAGGGTTACTCGAACAAATGCACCTGATGGCCCTGAGGGGTATGACGCTCTAAGTGATGAGAAAAGTGATTTGACCAAAGAAATCAATAGGGTTTATGAAGCAACAGTGGCACATACTGGGCTCAGGTTTCCAGTCTTGGAGCGCGACCCAAGCAGCTCAGTGATGCACGAAGGTTCTGCAAGCACTATAGAAGAAACTGAAGAGTTGATTGAGTCGCTGCGAAACTTTAGATTGAATGTGAGCAATATGAGTCGACAAGAAGCACAAGAGTGTTTGAATAAGATTTCTGATGACATGTCTAGGTTTTTTTAAAAGTACATTACAATGTTGTTTATTTTGTTTTTGTTTTTTGTTTTTTATGTGTATATTAGGTTGTGTTAATTTCATTTGATGGTTAATGATGATTGTGTATTTGGATCAAGTATGAAATTTGTAAAATAACGCTGGGCAAATTCTTAAAGTAGCCTTTGAAATCAATATGAACTAGTATATTCAAGAATTAAATGACTTTGACTTTTGTCATTTTTGATTTCCAAACTTAATTTTTTGACATTTTGGCGTTACACGATTAGATGATTGTGAAAGTCAAAACTATTTTTGAATTTCGTGACAAAAATAACTTGGTATTAATATTGAAAGAAAACCTTTTAAGTAATAACTTAATCAATTGGCTTTGTAGAGTATTTGTTTTTATACTCGTTTACTATATTTTAATAAATGTTGATTCAAAATACCCAAAAACTGAGCACACAGATAAAACGTCTATATTGGCCTGTATAATTACCCCCCAAAGTCAACAAAACTCCTGATAAAAATTTCAAAAATAATTCAGTTGGAATCAAGGACTGAAAATCGAATTATGCAGCAACTCTATTCTTAATCTCAAAAAAATTTCAAAACTATTTTTATATCTTTTATATTATAATAGCTTTCGCTATTATTACAATCACATTGATTGTAATTACATATTTCCATCATTGAAACAAAAAAGGCAAGCTGTCACTAATGTCAATACTAGGAGATTTGCAAAAGAGACTTTTTGAAGCTATTATTAGTGATTAGAATTGTTCACAACTTTAGAATTAATTCTATATAATTAATCCAAAACTTCCGAGAAATGAATGTAATATTTTGGTCTTGTATTTCTTATTCATATTTGTGTCCTTTCAACCAAAAACACGGTATTCCAAAAGACACACTTAGTAACTATGTTGAATCAAACTAAATAACGACTCGACAATGAATCGATTTAGCGAACTAGGCATCAAAATATAGAAACTTCAAGCTCATTAAGTGATATGATTCAAAGAAGCTTTTTTATTTCACACAACAATGGGTTGTTTATATTACTGGGCTACTTAATTCTCTATTCCGTTGTTTCTTATTTTTTTGGTTTTTATGTTCATTTCTCTAGTAGATTTCAACAGGAAAAAGCTTTTGATGTCCATGCCATAATGCTACCAGTTCACACGGTTGTTTCTAAGGATTCACGTGTGCCCAATTTTGTTCTTTAGAAATGATTGTTCTAAATACAACATGACAAGAGTAAGTAAATCAATTTACATTTTTGTCCAGGTAGATACTAGATAGACAATGAGTTTTTCACGTTGGCAAAAACCTCAATTTGCGAGACAGCAACTGTTGGACAAAGTGTGAACAATGTACATATGCCAATACTTAGTTATTTTACCTATAATAAATACAAAGCCTTTGTTTTCACACTTGCTTTAAATGATATCTGGAAATAGGTCAAGTGAAATGAATGTAAGATCAAAAGCCGGCACTAGCTCAATAGTGCTTAGTCTGTGTACACTCTTGTGATCTCATGATTAGTAGTTTGGAAAGTAGACAAGTAAGAGAAGAAATACTTGGAAAGCATAAGAAACACAATTCATATCAACTAGTTTTGAAACCAAAATCTATGGCCCGGGATATTGCTAGGCCATAAAGCAACATTTTCATTTTTTTGCTCACCCTTTTTAGCCATAAACATTTGGAAGGCAAGTGCTGAATAAGGGAGCTCTTGCACTTTGTGTCACTCAGTTCAACTGACTCTAGGGAAAAGCTCAGCCTGCACAAAATAAACAGCAAACGATGCTGATTTCGTTTGTTAACTATTATTTTTTGAACAAAATAAAGCAACTACATAGCGTGGCTGGATCGGATAGTTATCAGGAACAGCATTTGAGCCTGTTGCAGATTTGAAGTTTTGGTTTATGGCAGGTCCAAGTGCTAATAAACTAATACTTGGTTATTTCGTAGCGTGGTGTTTACAATAATTCAAGTCCTGTCAGATCCAAACTACCTTTTTGCAAATTCTTGGGCCTGGTAGATTCATCAAACTAGCCAATGAAATCAGTTTCCCAGATGTCACAGGTGGTCATGCGTATCTTTTCTTTTTAGAAAAAGAACAACGTAACAAAGACAAAAAAGAAGCCCTGGTTTCCTTGGACAACTTTTATTTTTTACAAGTCATCGCTTATAATATTGGTCCGAGCATATGACCCTAAATTGCTTGCAGTTGTCGTATTGTTTGTTCGTAACGTTAATACATTGTTTATTCTCATTACTGCAATTTGGCGGGCGCCATCGAAGTGCGACCTTGTACCGAATTGAATATGAAAAGCAGGCCCGGCTCCGACAGATTTCTATAGATAACGAAAGAATAGTATTACTCTCATTCCCGAGAATGGAATACTTGGTGAAGATTCGCACCTCTTTACTTGATTGTTGCTGAGTACTTGGTCGACTGCTAATTTTTTGACAGACTTCATTATGTATTGGAATGCTGAAAAACGCTTTCGCAGAACAAGCCGTTAAAACTATTTTGTTTGTGGGCTCCTGTCTATCATCGAAGCTCAATTCTTAC
This sequence comes from Magnusiomyces tetraspermus, assembly GCA_030578715.1. Lineage (NCBI taxonomy): Eukaryota > Fungi > Ascomycota > Dipodascomycetes > Dipodascales > Dipodascaceae > Magnusiomyces > Magnusiomyces tetraspermus. The sequence goes on from JAKTYL010000231.1 coordinate 12,278, forward strand.
TATTTTGTTTTTTTTTATTTCATTTTATTTTCTTCGTTCTGGCAGACTGTCCCGTACATGCTTGTTAGGTGCATTAGACATGCAACTGGCTTGTATTTGGGATTATATAACAAAACAAGATTATTGATATTCAGTTGCGATGGCTGCAGCAAAAAGTGTCTAAACGGTCTAAATTAACTGAGTGCTAGTAGGATACAGATATTAAAAGCTAGCAACATGGCACCAATCGATCTCCAGCTTTGCTTGTATGTCTAGATTTGCCTTTATTTTAAATTTTTGCTTCCCTTTCTCTCTTCTTTCTTTACAATTCTTTTGTTTCCATTACTATAGTATATTTGAACAGTAATATCTCGATCGATTTTGGCTACATTGTACATTCAATCTTGACTTTATACTCCACATGTATACTAATTTCAAGACATTTGGTGCCGGTGAATTTATATATAAATATTATTTTTCTGTATTTTTTTAAAAAAAAATGTTGAATCTTCCATTTTTTAATGAAAAGGTTCGTCAAAACTCAAGGTTTTTACCCTCGTCAAACCCAGACCAGGGATACTCTTACAACACAATAAATTGCCATCATCACTCTTTATCTAGTCCTTTTCCCCAAACACTTTCAAGCAAGCGTTCGACTATTTATGGGTTTAATCAGCGTGCTAAACCCCAAACAGTTCAACGAAAAGAGTACAAACACAGATCATTTGAATTACCTGCCCCTACACCTCACTTCCTTGAAGACGAGCGTAACATGGTCAAACTCGATAAGCATGTAGTATTGGGAGACGCACTTCCTGCAATATCTACTTCACCCTCCTCTTTTTCGCCACCTATACCCTCCAAATCCCCATATCGTGTAGCAACAGTCAACGCGATACGGATTTTAGAATGCAAAAAGCGATACCTTTCCAATATTTTGCCTGAGCCCGTAGAGGTCCCAATTCCAGCATGCAAGCCAAAAGAGCTTCATCCCGCCTTAGAGCCAAAGCCAATAATGGTGAAATCTTCAATAAACGATAGACTTGTCAGAGAGCTGTCACGTCGTCGTGAGAGCTCCATACGGCACATCAATGACAGTCCACCCAACGAGGATCATGATTTTCAACTTAACCAGGACGCTGAATATGAGCAACCAGCATCATTTTTAATAGATCCTCCTACGTTGTATTCCAACAGTCGATACTCGGGACTCTCCGAATCTACCACCGAACTATCGTTTTCCAGTACTGAAGATATGGACTCTCTCATTGATCTTTACGATGTTACCATGGGTAGTCTTCAATTCACAAATGGGATCGAAAGTGTTCCAGACTTTGACTTCACGCCAGTCGCACCATTAGCCATACCCTCCATGTCGTATTTGGGTCAAATCGATCAAATTGAACGAGAAATCCAAAACCAGTTGGCCTCAATGTATGCCAATAACTCCTCAAACAGTGATGATGATTCTACAGAAGAAAACCAACACTCAATTTCTGCATCTTTATTCGACTCCGTGTACGAGTTGAATAATGAAACATACTCCAGGGCCAATCATCCCAGGGGCTTGCTACCTCTTTTTTCAGCCAACACTCCTGATAACATGAATCAAAGCCTAATCTCTTTCAGCTAGTTCATATTATTTCTTTTAATGTTTATTTATTTCCGTTTTTGTTTCTTTTGGCTTTTAGTTTTTCATTAAGTTACTATTCATTCCTATCGCTTCTTCATTTTATGCTTGTCTATTTGGATTTTTTTCATATATTTTTTAAAATACATTTTTTTAACTACTTATGTTCATATATTAACTTCCCGTTTCTTTTTTGATTTTTGATACTACAAGTCTTTATCTCGAAAATTCAAGTAAGTTAGCCTAGACTTGACTATTTTTTTTTTTGTTTTTTGGGGGTTTCCAATACTAGGCTTTCAATAAATTGCGCAGACATTCGACAGAACAAGCGCAACTGGTGGAGCGAGGAGCTTTTATTAAATGTTTTTTTTTTTCAAAAATAAAAAAAAGATTAACCATTCTTTATTAGAAAAACTATCAATACGAACATTCAGTCCATAAAAATTAGAAGTGCTTTTGCGGTGTAAACATGTGTCAAAAGCCCAACCTGTTTGTCTTAAAAAAAAAAAATAAAATAAAAGAGAGTACACCAGCTGTAAATTTCCAAAATAAAATAATCTGTTTTTATGTTGGTTGTTGACATTGAACACAACCGAAGAAAACAAAAAACGCAAATTTCCAAATTTAGTAAGACCGGCATAAGAGATGAAGCTTTGTCCGTCTCTGGGACTAGTCAAACAAAAAAATCTGGGTCTCTATTGTTTGTTTAGTTTGTGATAACGGGGTTATATTAGTGCACTAAACTTGCCAAAAAAGAGAATATGCTATCATTTGAACGCTTTTCATTTTATTTTATTTTTCAAAATGAATTTTTGAGTCTTTGAATTGACTGAAAAGCTAAAATTTTAAAAGGGTTAGACTGATATTCATATTATTTTATGTGTTCAAATGTGCTTTGGGTAAAAACATATAATTGAGCGGATATCGTATCTGAAACTATCACTTCAGACACCAATGACCGAAAAGTACCGCTTTCATCCTCCAACCAAGTTCAGAGTAATGGGGATTTTAAACAAACCGAAATGGATATCATGTTCATTAGGAAGGTCTTAATGTTGAACGGAAAAAAAAAACATTAAATTTAACCGAATTTCAACATATGGTATACAGCCTCTCTAAGTTTTATACTGAGCCATATATGTTCTAAAACCAGTTTGGAGATACAACAGTAAATCATAATAGCTTCTAATAGCATCCATAAAAATGTGCTTTCACTCAGTATTCGAGTAGTCAAAGATACGCATTTGAACAAGGCAAAATCAACATTGCCAACATAAAATGACCCTACTTCAGGAACTTAGTATATATTAAATCTACACTCAACCAAAGTGTCCAGAAATATAGTATCTAATGGTCTAGATTTGTTCCCGCTACTTAATTCACTTTTCCCCCAAGTTTAATCAAATTAAGTTTTTGAACGTTTTGAACGTTTTGGTTCATCGAGTACTAGACAAGGTCTAATAATTAGCGCATACAACTCGATCAAAAATCTTTCGGTCTCTTTGTGTGAATCGGAATAACTGTTGAATAATGTCTTAATACAAGAAAACAAATCTACAATATTGATGTACCTTTTGGATATACTTATTTGTTTTCTTACACAGTTATTTGGGTAATTGCACAAACATGTCTTTGTTGTTGAAATATTTATTTTATTAATAGCATTCACTTACTAAATATATCAATTCGTCTGGGAAGAATCATAAAGGTATGTGATACGGATGACGAATGAACATCATCGACTCTAGTATACTCATTAGTTTTATATTTCCAATTCAACAAGTCTATCTAATTTGTCTTTGATTTTAGACAAACCCCATTAGTTGCATTATATTCAAACATTCTCTTGAAAAATGAATAATTCTCAAATTTAAAAACTTGTAGACTTGTTAATTTTAAGTATAAAAGAACCTCGTTTTCTCGTTCTTATTACTTTTTTTTTTCATCATCATTCAATTCATCTGCATATCTACACTTCTCTAAGCTTTTGCTTTATCTTTTCTATTTTTTAACTTTTACTCTTTCATAATGGTTGCCATCAGAAACATTGCTCTTTTCTCCACCATCGCCACTATGGCCATGGCTGCTCC
>JAKTYL010000232.1:0-15706 GCA_030578715.1 Magnusiomyces tetraspermus
TTTGTTGAACAAAAAAAATCCATTGGTCTTAATGGCTTTTAACCTCTTAATATCTATTTTTTTCGTCACCAGCTGTAATATCTAAGAATAAAAAAAAAGCATACTTTTGGCTCTTTTTGGAGGCTCTCGAACTCTCATTTTGAGCCAGAGCCTCCGCCCTCCGGGGGGTTATCACCCCCCTCACCCCCCGTAGTACAATCGGGGGTCATTGTAGAAAGACGAGGTTTATGACCTTTGCAACCTATTTGTCGAGTTTTTATTTCCATTTTCACCGCCGTTTACGCGGTGAAAATGCAGTAGTCGCATGGCCCCTCGGCATTTAAATGTATCATGCCGTTTTATCTATTAGTATGCAAATAGTCAAATTGTTTTTGCTCTTTTTTTTATGTTTTGCGCGCGTTGTTCAATCCCCGGCATTGTTTTTTTTTAAAAAAAAATTATTTCGGGCGTAGCCCGAAGAAACTTTTAATTGATGGTTTTTTTTTGATTGACATTCCATTGTGCGTTTTTGTTCCATTTCATTTTGGTCAATTAAGTCCTTATTGATTGTCTTATTGTCTTATTAGCTTTATTTTTTATATTTTGCTATTGCGTATTTTCTTTTGGTTTTTAGTAGCTGCTGTCATTTAAATTACTTTCTTATTGTTGTTGTAAATATCAATTGTGTTTTCAAGACACTTCATTTCCTTTTCCCTATGTATCAATCACCGTAGCCCTTTTTAGATATTAATTTTGTAATTTATGATTAGCTAGTAATCATACATCACTTGTTTTTTATTGTTCTCATGTTGATTGTTAAATGCTCTTATAGCTTGGCTTTTGCTATCCTCTATACCATTGTGCTCCTCTATTCCGGTTTCAATCAAACTTAATTTTCTAATCTTTTGTCCCTGTCGATTTGTTCGTTTATTTCTTTTATCCTTTTTAATATTTGCCGTACTGATGAAAATTTGTCATTTAAACTGACCGTTATATTTCAATTTATGTTGTTGTAGTCAAATTTATCTCATAATCCTTGTTATTCTGGTAAGTTTAACGCATATCCCGAGAAACTGTTTTATACAGGCTCAGTAGGTATTTTTGTTGCAATTTTCCACGAGAGGTGTTACTTCTTTTTATAATTGCCTTTTTTATTTGCAGCTCTATTTTGTATTTTTTCAATTGTCATTGTTGTTCAATTGCTAATAAATCATTGAAAATAGTTTACCGTTTCACAGCTTTTTTTTGACTTGCCAGTCTCCACTCACGCTAACCTTGTCTTGCACTAGATTTTTCCTTTTCTAGTTTTGTTAATCCAAACAATAATCATTATCGCTTTTTGCTAGCGAGCACTCTTTACGCTTTTATATTTACAATTCTTCTGGAATTCTCTGATTTGCTAATTTCACAAGACTCTTGTAAAAAAATATTTATAGTACCAGTTATAGAAATACTATTTGTGCCATTTTTGATTTATGAATTCAAGTAAATAATTAAATTTAAAAATGAGTGTCGTTTTAAACTAATTAACTTTATTTATTGTTTATTCAGCGAATAGTAATTCCATTTTTCATGAACCATACGAAGCATGAAAGCTTCAAATATCACTCGCTTTTTTTCAAAACATTTTTCTTCCTCCACTACTCAATATTACAATTTCAAAGCTATTCAACTTAACAGTACTCCTCTACTATACCTTTTAATACCATGATCTCAGCATGCTTTTTTTTTTTTCCTTCTAAGAAATTAAGAGAGTTTTTTATTTTCATCCTTTACTTCATTATTGATTGTTGGCTATATTTGTATTCTGGACGAACTTTTCTTTTTCCATTCTATTCATTTGAAAACATAGACACTTTTTGAGATTTCGTATAATCTTGTGAAATTTGGGTCCTTTAGCTTTATATTGAAATGGGTATTTTTGGTTCATTGTGATAATCGCTTGTTAAACGAACTGTATAAATCATCTATCTATAAGATAAACATTAGCCTGTTTTCGTTTTGAAGAACGAAATAGCTGGGTACTGGGAGAAGACTATATTGTGCTACGAAGCTTTGTTTTCTTTCTTTTTTTCTTATTTCTAATGGAAATTTTTTGAAAATAGCTCAGCTTTAAACTATTTGATTTTTAACAAAATTCTCATTATTGGTTACCTTTACTTTAAAAGTCTTGTATTAAATAGGTGAGGTCTGCTACTATCGCATTTGTCTGTTTATTTCATAAGCATAGTTTGATTTGAGGCTTAAAATTTCTGTTGCAATGAACCAATTTAACGAGCTTGTTGTTTACAAATGCACACAGTTTCAAACAAAACCTTTTTTTTTTGCAATATGAATTCGTCAAATTTAAGACAGTAATCTCGATTGTCTAATGATTTGATCAATGTGTCATAATAATATAGTCTAGTTGTTGTTTTTTTGTTTTGGGTAACAGTTTTCAGATTTTAAAGATTAATTTTAGCATAAATACTTTTTGATTTTTTTCTTCTGTGAATCAGGTTGATTAACTGATTCTTGAATGTTTTCTTATTGCAGATATGTATAAGTATAACTCGATTGAAAAGCCTGGTTTTATCAAGCATCCATTTAGCTTGAGTGCTTTGCCAGACAACAAATCAATCAAGTAGTTAATAACAGCAGCTCAATGAGGCGTAATACGTCAAAAGCATCAGAGTAAACCTTTTGATTTCAAAACCGGATTGGACCAATAAATTAACATATAAAAAGGCCATGGTTCTATATAATATAGCTCGCTAGCCTTTTTTTGTCATTTTTGAAAAAAAATTACAGTTTATTATTTCTATCCTGCTGAGGTCAATACCGCAATAAACAAGAATCACTCATACTACATGAATCCAGCTTGTTGAGCTGGCATTTTTTGGAAAGTTTTAGTAACTTTAACTAATTTTAAATACATTTTTCACGCCAGTTTTTACAATTAATCAAAAAAAAATTTCAAAAATCAATGCCTTGTTTAGAGTTTATTTCGCTTTTTTCATGAAATGTACCTATTTTTTATCTTAAGAATTGAAAAAAAGTGCGTTTGGTAATTGTATTAAACTATCTAATATCCTTGTGAAAATATTCAAGTGTTATAAAACTGAATTCATTTAGTTTTATAATCATCATTTGAAAGCTTCAATCTCATTTTTGTTTTTGTTTTTTTGCGTTTGTTAGACTGGAGATCTACTACTCACAAGTCTAGTTGACGATGCTATAAGGCTGCCATAGAAACTTTCAACTAGTCTAGATACAAGACATGAGCAGTACTCTGAACGCTTTTTTTATTTTAGCTCTCATAACTCACAACATTTGTATTTCTTAATACTTTATTTCTAGAAAACTTTTAGGAGTTTACTCGCTTACAATTATGGACTACATTTGCCCCCTTAATAGAGCACATTGGTTGATGACATGTTTTCAACCATGTAAACAAGTCTTTAGTAGTTAGGTACCTGGTCATCTACTTGAACGAAAAAATTTTCACTTGGTTTTTTACCACCAATGTTTTTTTTTTTTTGGAATGTCAAGAACTGGTTGGAAATGCGGTTCTACATGTTCTACATTTCAAACTCCAAGCCATGCTTTGTTTTTACATCATAGTCATTGACCACTTTTGCAAATAGGTGTACAAAAATTATATATTTACCTAGCACATAAATGTAAAAAAGTAATATACAGTTGTCATGGCAACAAAAGAACAGAGAAATGTTGAATTAGCTCCCATAAGGTTTCAGATTTTGATGTGTTTTGTAAATAGCTCTCATAAAAATACATGTTTTCAGACCAATCAAGTGCGAGTACTAGGTCTAGGCAAATTTTGGAAAATAGCTTTGAGAATTTTCTGAAGAACTAGCCAAATAATGACAATGATAACCATGTAGACACATACACCGTGGCAATCTAGCTGGTTTCTTAAGAGGGCTCTTATCAACCATTTTGATCTCACCAGTTATAAACAATAAAAATTAACAATCCACGTTTATACGCGTTTTTGATAGTAGTAATTAAAAAAACAAGTACTTGATTAATAAATTTGGTGGCTTTTTATTAGGATTGACTTTAAAGTTTATCTTTGTATTTTTCCCAACGCACTTCTTCCATCATTTGCTATTTCACATGTAGGCCTCACCACCTTTTCTGGTTACATTGAGTTTGCAAGAAGGTTTTTTTAGCATGTGCCTTGTTTTTGTACTTAAGCTCTTCAATTTCGTTGATGTCAATTGTTAGAAGATTCATGTGTGAAACATCACGTAAATTTTGAAAAATCGTTGTCAAATTTAAAGAAAAGAGACAAAGGCTTCAGCACACGTTAATAATGAAGCAGGCCAAAAAATGATACCAAAAGCATCATGGAAATGAAGACTGGCACTGAGTGCTTGCTGATACCGAGAATAGAAGCACTAAAGCTAGATTTCTCAAACCAAGCAAAGCGTGGAAGATGAAGCTAGAGGAAGTAGTAAGCAGGTAGGCGTGCAAAAGCTGGTCATGGAAAATTTGGCTCTTACTTTCAAAAAATAATCAGCATAGCTCAAAAACCTTTGATTGTGAGTTTGGACACAGTCTTGAAACCATGGAGCTTATGATCAAAGATTGTCCAAAATCCTCGCAAGAAAGAGAGAACTTCAAAAGGTTTTCAGCAAACTTAAACGCGAAGCCTCTATTAGAAGACGAGGAAAGGGAGTATATGAGTAGTTTTATTCTTTTTCAAAGTGTTCATAATGCGATCATCGATCCGAAAGAGAGTAGATAGTCAAGTGAGTGCGAATTCACTTGTACTCGGACCAAACCTTTTCAAAAGTTCGAGCTGAAAAAAAGGTTTTATTTTTTGCGACAAACACAAGAGACAGAACAATTGCTGAAAAGCTACAAGACTCGAGAATCCCCGTGAAGCCAGGAAGTGCTTTGAATGTGTGTACATTTGGCAAAAAAGACCTTTTTATTTAGTATTATGTAGTGATTGTAGCGTATTCTACAACGAGCAGTGTGAAACGTACAACAGGTATTCACTTCTGTAAACAATAAAATAACGTAAGACTAGTACAATACGTTATCCAGTCCTTAGCTTAGAGGCTTGACGATTTTGCCAGTGTTTAGCTGGAATGTCTTTCTTTGATGATGATAGCTCACAAGTCACATGACCATATATTTGGCAAAAGCCGCCACCCAGGCTTATAATATATATTACCATTTCACTCACTTGTTTCTTTTCACCAACAACTTGTTTTTATCTCTGATTGGAAATATATCACACATTGCTACACCACCAATTACATTCCCATTCAACCCTGAATACCTGTTATATTATATAAATACCAGCAGCAGCTATTTATTAATTGTTTCGATACCAGATTTTATTACCATCTTGAATAGAAATTACAATGGCTGATCGATACTCGTTTTCCTTGACAACTTTCTCACCATCTGGCAAGCTTACCCAGATTGATTACGCATTACAGGCTGTCAACAAGGGTGTTACTGCTCTTGGAATCAAGGGTATGTGTGCTTTTTTTTTGTGTTGATTGCGTTGCAATTGAAATTTTTTGGCATACTCGCCACCCATTCACTATTGGTATTGCTTCTTTTGAAAAGCTGTATTGAAATACAATGAAATAGAGTACAATGAAATAGAGCGCAATGTCTTTTAATTTATACCAATTACCTTTTTTATTAGTGGAAATTGCAATTGCTTACTTTTGATGTTTTGTAATGGCCATTAATTAACTTTTTATAGCTTCCAATGGTATTGTTCTTGCCACTGAAAAGAAGTCTTCTTCTCCACTTGTCAACAACGACTCTCTTTCCAAGATTGATTTACTTACCCCAGACATTGGCTCTGTTTACAGTGGAATGGGTCCTGATTACCGCGTTTTGCTTGGCCAGGCCCGCCGTCTCAGTCACACTTCTTACAAGCGCATTTATAATGAGTACCCCCCTACCCGTATTCTTGTGCAAGACATTGCGCGGACAATGCAAGAGGCTACACAAAGCGGTGGTGTCCGCCCATATGGTGTCTCTTTGTTAGTGGCTGGCCACGATGACCACTACGGGTACGGTTTATACCAGGTTGATCCTTCTGGAGCTTACTTTCCTTGGAAAGCTACTGCTATCGGCAAGGGCGCCACTTCGGCAAAGACGTTTTTGGAAAAGAGATGGAACGAAGAGTTGGAGCTTGAAGACGCTATTCACATTGCCTTGTTGACTCTCAAGGAGTCTGTCGACGGCGAAATGAACGGCGAGACTGTGGAGATTGCTGTGGTATCTGAGCCCGCTGATGAGCTTCTTGGTGTCACAGGTGTTGCAGGCGCACGGGGTCCTCGTTTTAAGAAGCTTTCTTCTCAAGAAATTGATGATAGATTGGATGCTTTGTAAAAGTTTTAGAAATTATTAGATTATGAATTGAAGCAGCATTTTTGACTTTTTTTGATACCGTTTTTTAAATAATGTGGAAACGAATTGAATTGAAAATTGAATAAAATGGATAAAGTTTTAATGTTTGGAATACAAGAAAGTATTTACCCAAAGCAGGTTTTCTTAAATTGACAAAGAAAACTGATTGTTGTAAAATGGTGTTTATTTTCAAGTTAGATGATACAATTGTCAAGACTCTTTCACAGAGCATATGTTATGTATGCTTATTTGCCATGTGTGCTTTTTATATTTTCTTTCTTGAATTGGGTTTTTGTTAATGGTAAATTTTTTTTTGATGGCTTGTGTGGAGTGTATGCTGTTTACAAGGAGCCAATGAATAAAAAAAAGGAGCTGATTTACTTTTTGTAAAGCCTACCCGATTAAACACTGTTTCTAATTGTCCTATTGTTCACAAGTTCACTACCACGCTACAACAACTGTTATTATTGATCACATATTTATCAACAAGAATAATCGTCATAAACTCTAAAAAGCTAATATTGATCAAACTCAGATTCATGTTTTTTTAGTTTTATGCTTTTGTTTTTATTTTGTTAGAAATGTATTGCGTCTCAATTATGAGTTAGTTACTGTTTGCCATACTAGTTTTTAACAATTCCAGTGATTTTTGATTCTTTTTAGTTGGCTGGTCAAAAAGTTGAGGAGGTAACAAACAAACAAAAAAAAAAAGAAACTGAATTGAGTATACACTGATGTTTACGTTTTTGGCAGTGCTGTGCAATTATCTATTTTCTCCAATCTTGCTATCTCTTGGAAAAGAGTAAGAAGACAAGAATGATATCGTATACCCCAACTATGTAAGACTTGAATATTACATTTGATTCAGATTCTTTTTTTTAATCGATCATTATCATTACCAGAAACAGGTATTCATTATCAAGAAGTGGTGATTAGACGGAAAAAAGTGGGTTCATTTCAAACCTGAGCTTTGATTTTTTTTCCAATTTCAAGCCATTTTCTAGTGGTTCAGGGCTGCCTATGACTATTTATGTGTAAAAAAAATCAGGATACAATTCAGTGTGACAATTCTTTGTACACGCTGCTACTACAACTACTCCTACTTCACACATGTGCTGACCAGACCAGATTCTAAATCTATACTCATGGTGTACACATGTATCTAGAGTCATTGATAAGAGTCATTATCTGTTTTTCTTTTTTGTTTATCATTATATTTTTTTTTTGGCAGTCACAAAATATCATGACCTTTTTTAAGAATGACATTTAGTGGCGCCAGTTTAGAGCTTGAGAACAAAAACACATCTAAAAAGAAACAGAGATAGAAGAGTCTAAGCTGTCCTTTTCATTCTTTTGGTGGCTTGGAGAGATCTTTTAATGGCACTTTAGAAACAACATGGGAGCTTGAAGTATTTACTCATTTTGAGTAGCAGCAATAGTAAAAACAACATACACTGAGAAAAAACCAACAAACCACAAGCTACAAGCTTTTGTACTTTAAGGATTTCTATATTTCTTCAAATACTGTAAAGATGTACCCGCCCAAGACTGTAACAAACAAAACAAAACGAATGAATTTTCGAATACTCAGCTACAGCTTGCCCGAATCGTAAAACAAAAAAAATAAAACCTGTATGCCAACTACTTCCAAAAGCTACTTTTTTACAAATTTAACAATTTTCCGAAGTACAACAACGTATTTTTCTTCTCTTCGGTTTATGTCCAGCCGTACACGCGTCACCGTTTTTTCCTGTGCCGAGAGTCTAAAAAAGTCCTGGAAATCAACTGTCAGTTGTAAAAAGCTGACTGCTACTGCTAGTCTAATTAATACGCTTCAGTGATAGTAGTCATTAATGTGGCCATTGGCGTATCTAAATAATCGTAAAATTATCAATCCCATTTCTCTTTTTTTGACCCAGCTCACAAATTGTTCCAGAAACACTTTCAATGAAAAACAAAAACAATAGACACTGATCGAAAAAAAAAAACAAAAAAAGAAAATCAAAAAGTCTCGTCATTTTTTTTTTTTTTTAAAATGCTGTTTGTACAAATACACTTCTTTCCCGGTATTTCAGTCAGCCGGAAGAAAACTAGTCATAACGTTTTTTTCATCTCGGAAACATTCGGAATCCATTTAGTGAAATTTCGAAACAGTGTTAGTCCTTCAACTATCTAATTATCCACCAACTGATTTTCTCCGTAATGAGCGTTTATCCGTACTTAGTTATCTACTCGTTTTATTTTTCATCTTTTTTTTTTTTTTTTTTTTCTTGCAATTATTGGAACACTGGTTCCGTTTTTCATTTTTCAGAAGCTTCTTGAAATATATATAAATGCATCATGATTTTACTATTTTTTTTTCAAAAAAGTAAATTGTAATTGTAAATGTGTATATTCAGTTTAAATACTCAAGCATTCTAACGTTTAAACATTCAAGACTTTAAACGCTCAAAACAATTAACAATTAGCATCAACTGTACACAAAGAAAAAAATAGCCTAATGATTATAAGTTCTGGACCTCGTAGGGTGCCTTCATGGGCGCTCGACTCAACCTCTTCTTCCCACAACCCTTCTTGCAAACCACTAAAGCCGTCAAGAGCTGCTGTTTGCAAGCCACAGACTCCAAGCCATCCACAAAAAGCTCCGCAAGTTCCGCCACGACCTGAATCTTGGAAATCTCTTTCTTCTTCTTCTACTTCCGCCTCAAACGTGCTCCCTGCTGCTACTACTACTTCTGGTTTAGTCCAAGATGGCTCAAATATACAATTACTTTCGACACAGAGTTTACCACTTCCTTCTCAAGTCTACCCTTCCTACGACTCCCCTTTCAACCCATCATTCAACTCCTACACACCCTTCAACTCCTACCCACCTTTCAGCTCCTACTCACAATATATTCCTCGTTTCAATAATGGCATCTACAACAACAATAATATTAATAATAGCAACACGAACCCACTCCTCCAAACCCTCGAAACAATCTCAACAACTTCACTTTCCCTTTCCGGCCTTGCGGAAACTATTTCCTTTTCTTTCCAAACCTGTTTGTGTAGCTGGGAAAGTGTTGGTGCACGAGTTGGTCAGGTTTGCGACCTTAAGGCATTGAAAGGCTTGAGTTTATTTAAGGATTTAAATCTATACAAGGTGCTGAGAAAATTAACAGTTTCAAATGCATTAAAGACATTAAAAGGCAAAAAGTTGTTGAGCCTCATTCTCGCACTTTTCGCAATCCTAAAACTCTTAAAATTATTCTTTCCTCAAAGTAAAGGGGCAATCGCCAAAAATATTGCAAGGAGCTTGAATTGTAACGAGTTTAACAAGTTTTATCAGCTAACTGGTCCAACAGTAGCCAGCAAAACCTGCATACCCAGCAGAGCAAGAACAAGAGGAGGAAGCAGAGGAAATAATCCTGTTTTACTTTATTTCACTCTTTTACTGTCGATTCCCTATTTCATCAGCTCCCTGCTTCCCTCCCCTTCTACCACATCACCCTCATCCTCCTCTTCACAACAACCTACCCCATCACAACAGCCTTTACAACAACAGTCTTTGGATACCCAGTTTACAATCTCAGCACTCAACCAAGGCTTACTTCTGGATCCTTCGACCAATAAAGTAGTTGACTCAAATGAAATCCAATTCTGTACTGTCATATCTTCATACACTCCTCCATCCTCTTACTCCCACTCACCTTGCAAAAAAATAATCTCTGAAAGTCTTGAGGACAACGAGTTCCCCAAACTTGCAATCAAAAAAGGTGACTTGCTAGCAATCCTCCAAACCAACATCCTTCTTCCCTCCAACAAAGAAGAACAAAAAGGAAATAAGGAAGAAGGAGAGGACGGAGACTGGTACAAAGTTAGGACAAGAGGTGGACAAATAGGGTACATTCCATCTTCACATGTCGAAATCATGAACAAGTCTTGACCTTTTTAACTTTATTTAAAAACATAGTTGCTTTGTTAAAGACGTTTAATCCATATTTATTTATTTGCATTTTTTTTTTTTTTTTTTTTTAAGAATCAATAATAGTTTGATGATAATAACTTAATATATAAAAACATAAATAACATCCAATTGAACAAAATGCACTCAAAAAGTGGAGCCCAATAATCAAAGATTAGCCACCAGTTGCACCAGGCGGTCTTTCTTCTTCATGAACAACAATCACTTTTCTTGACAACAGTAGTCTAAGTTCTGGAGAAATCGTTGGCAATTTACTCTTTCCTTCCTCACTCTCCTCTGCACTTCCCCCATCACTTCCGCTTCCAATTCTACTCTGTACATTCTTCTTTTTATCAATCATATCCACCGTCTTTTCAAACTTCCTAAACAACAGTTCCGCCCTTGTCAACACATCTTCTAAATCCATGTGCATCGACAACTCATTCATGTACTTGAGCACTTCATCAAACTGCGACAAATGCGTCATCACCACATCTTTATTCTTGTCGAGGATCGCTAGCGCCACAAACAAAATAAACTGTGAAGACAAGTAGTCTGTCCACAAAACCTCCCAGAGTCGCAGCACATCGTCCCACTCAAACTCACGTTTGAACCAGACGAGCAGCATCCGGAAGAAAAAAAAGAAATTGGTAGAGTCTGCTTTTTCGAGATGCAGGTAGAGGTCAGGAAGCATGAGCTGCACGAGCTGGTCAATTACCAACATTTGTTGACGCATGCCGCTCTGGTCACGCAAAAAGTTTCGTTCCATGCGCTCCATTAGCCCACAGAATGCCCAAAAGGTGATTGCATCGTCTTGGAAAACAACGTATAATGGGGATAAGAGATCTGACATGCCTTGGACGTAGCCCAGGTTGGTATTGTACTCGTTATAAGTAATCAGCAAATCTTTGAGCTGTTCCAAATGTAAGTTTGTTCCAACTTCACTAAACCGCGAGTTGGGATCAGGATGCGGCGTATCACTTTCTTCAAACAGTGAAATGTTGCGGTCAGTCCTATGCACATCCTTTTCAATTCTCGATTTCTGGTCTTTCCAAAATTCATCGTTTTCCTGCTTATCAATGTCTTCCCACCACTTGCGCTTGTACCGATAGTACTCGTTTCGTTTTTCAGAAATAATTGACCGGCGTTCTTCGCTGCTGCTGTCCCATGGGTACACGTTGAGCAAAAATAGCCACACTTGGTTGCGGATGTCTGGGGAAACGCCGCCATGGAAAATGCGGTCCTTGACTTCATCAACGGTAATGCTTAACCGTCCAGTATGATCAAAAAACGCATTCCATTCAACTTTGCCCACCTCATTCCTCCGTTCCGGCCGGTACTCTTCCACCAAATCAAGCAGCTCGAAACCTCCTACTGACGACTTCATGATGTCTCGGTACTCAATTCCGTCATTCCAAACCACAACACGTTTTCGAGACTTCTCAGCTTCTTCGGCAATGCCCAGGGCCCACTTGGCCAGGTACACGCGCGCCGAATCAAAATCGTCGCCAATCTTTTGGACTTCTGGCTGGTTCAGCATATTGCGCACAGTCGGCGGCGAGTGGTCAATCACGTTTTGTGCGGCGCGGCGTGACAGCTGCGTGACCTGAGCTAACCGTTCCAAAATCGACCATTTGGCTTCGTTGATCTTTTTGTAGAGATTTGCAGAAGAAAGGGCGTTGCCGTCGTCGCTTACGGTTCTCGCATGTTTTGGAGAGAAGGATTGACGGTCTTCGGGTTCAGGATTGACGAGGGTGATGGAGGTTTCAAGCGTTGATTTCTCCAGCGTGGCGTACATTTTCAAGACCTTGAGGACCTGGTCGCCTCCCCAGAAAATGTCGCCAGCACTGTCAAAGGGGTCAAAGTTTTTGTTGAGCTGTTTTTGGATTTGTAGAGTTGAAGGGGACTCATTGTCGTGGAAGAAGAGAGCAGGCATAGTTTCAGAGTCGCGGGTATGGATGATGATACTTCCCCACCACCAGCCTAGTGAGGGAGGACGGGTTTGGAGCGAGTAGATTGAGGAAAGCGGAATTGAAAAGGCGTACGAGCTGAGTGACGAAGAAGCGGGTTTGCTGACAAGAGGAGAGTTGGAGCCTGAACTCGAAGTGTGTGAGCCTGAACTCGACGGGTTTGAACCTGAGGAAGAACTCGACAGATTCGGCACACTTTCCATCAAAACCTTCTGGCTTTCAGTGTCCAAGTCCACCTTCACATACGAATCGTAGTCCGGCGTGTTTTTGATATACGACTCCGGGACCCACGCCAACAAGATTTCTTTATCGGAAACGCTGCCTGATGGCCGCACCAGCGCCAAAAAGCCGGCAATGTTGTCTTTGGCGGACGCCGAAGGGTGCACGTACACTTTGGATTTGGCGAAGAGCAGCTGCACTTTTAAAGAGGTCATAAATATGAGGAGAGTATTGGTTATGCGTTAATTGGAACTTTCAATGACTAGTTAAAAAGCTGGTAATCAATTCAATCAATTCAATAGTGCTAAAAAAAAGTAGTAAAAAAAAAAAAAAAAAAAAAGCCAAACGAGCCCGTTTTAAATGTTGCTTCACGTGACCTGATGTGCAAGGCTGTGTAGTGTCGTGTCTAAGTGGTGTGTAAATGCAGAGAAGGCTTATCTCGACATGTGCGAGAGCGCAAGTCTGGCGGAGGAGTTTGTAAAGCTTTGAGTCCAAGCCGTGCGTATCTCCAGATGTGGCAGACATGTGAGGGCACGGGGTTTTCACGTGCGATCAATATCAATACCAACTGTGCAATGTTTATTCATCACGCGTATTTCACATGATCAACAATCACAGACATGTATATTTTTTCACTTACATCTCCACCAATGAAAAAAATTAGTCAAAATTTTTGTTTCAAAATATATATACATATATATATATATAAACTTCGTACAGGAGAGAGAGAGAGAGAGAGAGAGAGAGAGATCATTTCATGCTACTTGACTGACCACAATCACCAAACATCTCAACAATGATTTCTACAGTTTATCGTCAAAGCGCTAGATTCTCGCTCACACGAGTCTTTGCATCAATCAGACCCTACTCAACCCCATCACAACCTACTCCACAGCCAGCTTCAGCACAAACTCCATCAGCCCCCGTTTCCTCATGTCCCGCAGGCACAGTCCTCAAGAACCTCAACATCAACAAATCGCAAGACCCCATTTTGGCGTTGGAAGACTCTGAGTACCCCCCTTGGCTCTGGACAGTTTTGGAGCCTAAGGAGGTGCAGGAAAAGAAGTTGTGGGAGACTGATCCTAACAAAGCTGCTAAGAAGATGAGAAGAAAGGAAAACAGAAAGGCTATCAAGGAGGCCAACTTTTTGGCGAGTATGTCAAAGTAAGAGGTAAAGCAGGAAGGAACTAGGGAAGTTATCAGGGCTGGACAGAAACAGATTTTGTATATATAACACAGCTTGAAATAAAAAGTAAATAAAGAAATAAAACAAACACATTTATTCATTTTTTTTATATATATACAAATATAAAAACGTAGATATATACGCAAAGTAAAATAAAGTCAGTCGGAGACGACTGAGTAATATAAGTAATAGTACAAGAAATATGCGTCATAAACTAGTCCAACAAAAAAAACCCATTTCTAATCTTTTTTTTTTTTTTTTTTTTTGTGACGTCTTGGACTAAAAGTCTTTGGGATACTGACCTATATTCTCCATAGACGCACAAAAAAAGCATGTAGATAGATAAGCCTTTTGCTTGTATTTCACCCAGTTGCACGCAAATAAATAAAAAGTCAAGAAAAAAAAAATAAAAATAAATAACATAAATAAGACAAAACCATATATGTCTTCTCAGTCCTTTCCAACCCCCGTTTCTTACAAGTTATGATTGTACCCAGTAGTAGTCGTGGTAGTTGTAATCGTGCTGCTCATAGTATCTCCCATATTCACATTTCCTCCTAGCCCATTGTTGGCACCACTTCCGCCAGTCCCATTATTTCCCATGCTATCAAACTGGTATGGCTCCCCCTCCGAATTCAGCAACGACACATAGTTGGACGGGCAAATTCCAATTTCGCCATTATTCTTGCGTGCCTGCCACCATTTGCCCGAAATGTCCGAGACTTCCAGAATCTCTTCCTTTTCAAAGGACAGCTCGTTGTGGTCAGACGCCACGTACGAGTAGTTGGCGCGCACGCGGTAAGGGTACTCAGTAGGCGTCGCAATAATGTCGCCGGCACTCGTGCGGTCGGCTGTGCTGGCTGACGACGCACGGTAGCCTGCGTACTGGCTGTAGTCGTTGAAAGCGGACATACCGCCCAGCCCGTTGTTGTGAGCTTGCGAGCCGCGGGGCTGGTGGATTTGACTCGAGTTTTCAAAAGCCCCGAGCGGAGCCGCAATAAACGATTGGCCAAACCCGGTGTTTCCGCCTTGGTTGTTACTGTTTTCCATTCCACCAAAGTACTGAGAAGCCTTTTGGTTAGGCATAGAGGTGCCAGGAGTAGAGCCATAAGCCGAGGAATCACGATAAAGGCCGGCTTGGGACTGGTGGTGAAGATTGCTTGGGTGGTTAGGATGAAGACCACTGACGCCGAGCCCTGCACCGGTGTGGTTAACGGCAGAGTAAGCAGAGTTGATACTTCCAGTCTGGTTTCCATAAGCTCCATATCCACCGTATCCAGGCCCATACGACGGCTTATTGACGGCATACGAGTCAATAGCACGGTGAAGAGCAGCATCTTCCGTAGTTCCAAAGTACAACATCCACAACACGTTAATAATCGACAAGAGGATATAACCCGCAGAAGCTGCTGCCGAGGTAGGAGAAGACGTGTATACGAAATTGTTGGTCGAGTTGGTCGTGTACACGGTTGTCGTTCCCAACGCCGCCAGCAACGCGAGCCTGTACGCATGCAGGTTATTAGTCGCAGTTATCCAAAACACGCCGACGATGACCAAGAACTCTGACGCTACTGTCCACCACGTAAACACCGGGAACTTCTGGGTGGTAGTGCTGATGGTGATGGAGCCAGTGAGTGCAATGACCCAGCCAATGGTGCCGATGGAGATGGTCGAGAGTGCAAACGGGTCGCCCAAAACGTTAGACAGTCGGAACCGGTGCCGCAGGTCGTGGCGCAGTTGCATATGGTGCTGCGCGTGTTGCTGTTGCAAAGACGATTTGGATTGTTGAGACGGCACTGGAGGTGGGCTTTTGTTTTTGTTTTTCTTGAAAAAGGCCATTTTGGGTGTGTATGTGTTTTTTTTTGTTTTTTGTTTTTTTACAAGGGGAGAAAGGGGGAAATGAGTATAGATATATAAAGATGTTTCGAGAGAGAGAGAGAGAGAGAGAGGCAAATGCTAGAAGTCTGAAGATTAAAAGTAACAGGAAAAAAAAAAAAAAAAAAAAAAAAAAAAAAA